>JASANE010008989.1:0-15941 GCA_030248225.1 Trileptium ribeirensis | reverse complement strand
TATGTACATCTCTACGACTTCAGTTACGTATTGCTCACGAGTGTTGAGACGCACAAGTCGCCATCTGGATCTAAGAATAATTCTGCAGCTGTTGTCGATTGCGGCCAAAAACAAATAACAGCGAAACAGAAGAACTCGTTAAAAAATGCGAATTTCGCTCAGTTCGGCGTCGTCACAGTGTACTCGGGGTTCTTCTAAGCGATCAGCGCCCGCCGCATCCAGCGTTACTGCCAAATCAAGCGAATTGGCTGAAGACTCGGGTTCGGCAAAGAGAAGAAGGAGTCTTGGACGAGATCCTGATTACACCAGCCGGGGGATTGATCCACGTCATCTGCAGATTTCTAGTTCGGAAGGAGAAGCCTCTGAGGATGATAATGTGTTCAATGACCCGGCGTAAGTTGTTGTTGTGGATGTTGTTTTTTCTATTATTGTAATTCTTCTGTTTCGTTGCTTTTGTTCGACGCAATTTTTATATAACCCAAATTTGACATCGTAACCAGGACACTCAAAGAGACGACAGTCTGAACTTTAGCGGAATAGAAACTATTCTTGAGTATTTAGATACTACATAACACAAAGAAAAGAGGGGAGTCTGACCCGGCGTAAGTTGTTGTTGTGGATGTTGTTTTTTCTATTATTGTAATTCTTCTGTTTCGTTGCTTTTGTTCGACGCAATTTTTATATAACCCAAATTTGACATCGTAACCAGGACACTCAAAGAGACGACAGTCTGAACTTTAGCGGAATAGAAACTATTCTTGAGTATTTAGATACTACATAACACAAAGAAAAGAGGGGAGTCTACCCGGCGTAAGTTGTTGTTGTGGATGTTGTTTTTTCTATTATTGTAATTCTTCTGTTTCGTTGCTTTTGTTCGACGCAATTTTTATATAACCCAAATTTGACATCGTAACCAGGACACTCAAAGAGACGACAGTCTGAACTTTAGCGGAATAGAAACTATTCTTGAGTATTTAGATACTACATAACACAAAGAAAAGAGGGGAGTCTGAGCCTGGAGGAAAAAAGAATGACTTTTAGGTACTCAAATAACACATTTTTGCTCATTCATTGTTTTATTCGTTTGGAGGACTATGAGATTAAATATATTGTTCATCGGCAGTATTCTCGGTGAAGGCTAGCAAATATAATATTGAATTATAGATTCGGGTCATGAATTACGGAAAGGTCGATCTCTGTAAGATGGTGAATATATATCCAAGTGTCGCGCAGTATAATTAGGAGTGCACCTGGAACGGAAAATACAGTACCCGCCACAATTCACCGTTGGTCGCTCGCTCATTAGACAACAGTCAGTTGTGACGACTACTGTATAGCCATGTGAAATTTTACTGGTTAGCTGGCTTTTGGCTCACAGGGGTCTCTCAGGCTCAGGTGTGATATAGAATTCGAAAGGGACGGTCTGTATTGGCTCTGTAATAATATATTATTGTATGTCTGTTTTGGCAATATTGCATTATGTGATTTAGGTGAGCATAAATGCCTATATTTCATAACAGTGCACTTTAAGTTTTCGGAGATTAAAAATTTTTTGCGGTCACATTTTAAAACTTAGGGGGTCAAACTTACGGGGACATAGTGTGACTCATAAGGGTCAGCCCCGCTGCTTTTTGAATGCTGGAACCCCGACTTTTTCTTGAATACAGAAGACACTGTCTTGCTTGTTTTCGGGCTTTTAACAAACTTTTTTGTAATATCAGAAGAACCAACAGACAGTATTAAGTGCATAAATTTCGTTAACGTTTGTCACTCGTTAGGATTGATTCTGGAATAATCCAGATTTGCACGCAATGTTCATTTGAAAAAAATACCGTTATAATGTTTTCTAGATGAGTACAACGTCGCGAACGTGAAGAAATTGTTTGAAAATATATTTTTGGTTCTACTGATGACCAAATAATCATTTCTACGAAAATGCCGGTTTTTTCCTTAGGCAGAAATTGGGCGATTGTGTAGATGCAGCGACAATTGTTGTAAATTCGACTCAGCTCGCGCTGGTTCAGAAGATATCCATTTCGGCCTGCTGTGGCTTAATTTTTTTATTTTTTATTGGCCCTCTGCCGTACCCAAAATTTTTGGAAAAAAATTTATTCGATAAATGCATAATTTTATATATCATTCACACCGCATTGTCGAGCTGACTCGAATGGAGGTAAAATCACCGCAATCGGATCACGACTTAGGCTATGGCTTAGCTATATGCTGAGGATTTCAGATAAATAGCAATATCTCATTAACCCTTGAAATGATTCAGGAGAGTTTAGCACCATTCAAATCATCTCATCCCGTTCGAATAATATATAAAACTTATACATTTAGCGAAAACGTTATTTCGAAAATTCTGGATACGGGTTGGTAACGCAAGAAATTATGGGCAAATTTTTGAACGTGCTCGTCGTGATGAGTCAAAATTATCTTTAAAATTTATCAATTTTGGCCTGGGGCTAAAGAAAAACACCCGAAAAGGCTTTTTGCTGTATGACCAAATCGTTTTACTTCAGACCTCAACGAAGTACTTTGATTTTAAGTGATTTAGAAGGGTCAAGAATCATTCATCTATTATTTAAACAGCGATTGTTAATATATAGTATATATTAATTGTAAACAATCACTGTTGACCTGTCGTTTAGCAAAATGTTGAAGGAAAATTTGAATAAAAATAAACTCTAACAAAATAATTTATTGTTAACTATTTGGCTCACAAACACAAGTTCGAATCAAAATAGAATAGGTTGTGGGAAGAACGTGACTGGATCTAAACCTATTGTTGGCGAGATTTTAACTTTGTCAAATTTTTTGTCCAGCTAGTATTTTGCTAAAAAATATTGTGTTTTGGTGTATCCATCATAAACGCTTTGCGGCGAGACTTTTGAAGTTACTAGCTAAATATAAAACAAATATCTATTGCTTGCGTGATTTGACATAACTATGTATTTAATCGTATTTCGACGATTTTTAGATATACCTGCAGCAGCACCTACCCGCAAAACGGAGGGAGTCAGAAAAAGCCTCGGTTCGGGCGTATGTTGAATGATCGCTCGAAACACGACCAGCCGCCATTGAATGTTGATAAGTGTAGTCCGCGACTTAGCGACATTGTTACTCGGGGACAGTCGAAGCAGCGCAAGGCAGGCGGCGACCACCGGGTGAGTGTGGTTTTAAATAGCGACGACAGTGCGCTAATTGGTGACTCTGCCGGTCGTGGTTTTGGAGCGACAACGTCGATAAGCGGAAGTGAATACAGTAAAGAAATGAACTCGAGCGAAGAAGTCGAGGAAGGTGAACTAGAAGAAAGCGATAACAACGAAGATGACCAACAACAACAACGTGAATTGCGAGGAAATGGGAACCAGAATACCTCCGGCGGCACTGTCAAGCGAAAAATAATTAGCACTGAAGAAAATGAACAAAAAGCTGGTCAAGCATCACCGACTACGCTGGCTACAACGACCGCAGCTGACGGAGGACTAAAGCTCCGATTGTCAGGTAGGTGGTTAAATCGAAGGCGTAGGAATGGCGGCGGTGATGAGTTGCCGAAGAAAATCTGAAAAAGATATAGTTTGCGACGAAAGCATCGCTAAAGCAATTTGTCCTTATTCAGACTGCCATCATAAGTGGTCGGCTTTATAGTTGGTGCGCCTGACGTGTTGGTACAGCGTAATAATGATAATAGACATGGGTGTAGCTCGTAAAATTTTTCAATTTTTATTCACCGTAAATAGTTACCATTTTCGAAATATGTTATGACGCTGTTCTTCAATCAGGCATAGTATTGACGACAACAACACGACGCTTGTCGAACTCGTCTGTTTTATTTTACTTTTTTTCGGAACGGAAACTACATTGTAAGATTCTCTGTGTTTTCCACTTTGTTCCGTTTACTACACATGGGTAACTGTCGTTCTGTTGTAGTTGGTTCGTAAATTCACATCGTCACATGAGTGTGTTGCTTTTTTGTCCAGTATCTTGTCGTAGAACGTGGACAGTCTGTTCTAGGCGCAATTCATGGAACTGTCCTGGTTAATTTCGCAATATTTCCTTGATGCACTGTTGTCGTTTTGTGCTGTGCTATGGTTTACGGCATTGACAATAATTATTTATTTATTCATTAGTTTGTGGTATTTATGTGGCGTGATAAGCTGCGTTTAAAGTTGTCGTATTGCTCTGTCAGACGAGACGAGATATCAGAGATGTGAATAAAACATGTAATTTTTGTCCTACACTGAACTATAATAATAATAATAATAGCAATAATTGTTGCATGAACGCAAATCATCACACTACTTTCAGTAATACCACGCGAGCAACAAGAACGTCACCACCAACGTCATCATCGTCATCATCACAAACGGCAACGTAGTTCCCGTCGTAGCGATGCCGTCGATTGCAAGGAGTCATCGTTCGTACACGAGGACGATTCGTCAAGTCCTACATGTCGCCAAAAATCACACGATGATCATCACTCGTCGCGGTCGCCTGAGTTGATGCACAACAGCAACAACGACTGTATGTTGATACCGACAAAATTGGAACCCGAGCAGTTGCAACTTTCGGTGCCAGACGCCTTGATGTCTCCTCAGCGTCTAGATGCATCTGCTATTCGGCCACAGATAACACCAGTTTTGAACGCTGACGGTTCGTATAGTACAACTGATTTTGAAATTGCTCAGGTTAGTATTAACTCTCTTGCTAATTTCATGTTTTTCTTTATGATAAGTGCCGTTCCCTCCAAACAGAGCAGCGGAACTTTTAAGCTTATAAACGGTTAGGCACCTATAACTTTGCTAGCAGCAAAAATCGTAAAAATTTCTTTTGCCGGTCTGTGGAGTTCACAACTCATCATCATCATGGATAGATCTTCACAATTTATTTGTTACTTGATCAAAAATTTAGCCTATTTGTGCCCTTTCATTAGACGCTAAACGCGCCGAGCATGTCTTCAGGGTCAAAATGGATCAATGGTCACATTGTTTTTTAATTTGGTCATCCGGGTATCTGTTTTACGTTAACTATATCTCAAGGTAGAGGCTTAAGGTAGGTTAAAAATAGTTGCATTTTGTTATTTGTGAAACAAATTTTTGTACGTAGAGGTCTGTTAATTTTTAGCGTTGCTGAATGCAGTATTTACGCCAAACACTGTAATATTGTTCTGAAATTATAATTGGTAATTTTTTTTCTTGAAGGTTGTTATTTATAAATTACAAAAGCTTCCGTTTTTTTGGTCGCATCCTGATGAAATAAAGTGCGATGAAAATGGTCATTATATGGCAATATTGTGATATATAACAGATGTAATATTTCCTTTCCTGGGAATGCTCAAACAGCCCAATGTGGGACCCTAGATAGTGGCACACGTTCCGTGGCCCTCGCCACACAAGTTATGCTAATTTCCTGTCTCATTTTACACCGTCAATTTAACCCTCGAGTTTTTATATTGAGACACATTGCGCGCACAGTGCACAGCGATGCACTAACCGAGTTTGTTGTGCAGCGTGGGCTGTTGTCCGTTCGCTTTATGAGGTTCCGTAAGGAACCGAGCAACAGACCCCACATAGCGTACGAGCTAGCGTTCCCGGCTCGCAGCAACATAATCCCGGTTCTGTCAGCCGCCGTCGTCAAAAATTTGTTCAAAATTTAATAAAATAATAGTTACGAAGCAAAGGGTTAACTTATATATGACTGCGTACGTCTCCCATTCGAACACAAGCTGTACTACTGAAAATATGAGCAGATTGTTTTGCCTTTATAGCAGTTATAGATTATTCTTATACGTATTATGCAGCGTACAGAGTTGGATGGTTAAGTTTTTTTGTTTTTAGACAATGGTTTGTATGAGCAGCGTTCTTCCTAATCAGCAGGCGACTACATCAGGTACGGCGACAGCAAGGAGAGATAATTTTGAAGAATCTCAGTCACTTCATCACTTATCCAAAAAGGGGCAATGCTCAGTCGTTACGTCACAGGATGAAACTCTAAAACCCGCCGACTCGGTCGTTACTAGTTCCGCGTCTGCCTCCGACGATGAAATTTTTCGAATAGTCCCGCAGCCGGCAGCTCCACCTACTAGCCATGACAATATTACCGGAGTTATCCAGAGTTCAACGAGAACGATGTCCGCGAATTCAGCAGCCACAGCCGAGAACGGTCGTAACCCGATGAAATGCAGCGTAAAGACGAAGGGTAGACCGAAAAAGAGTGATGGCACTGACAACAAGACGCTTATACGAGAGGAGAGTCGTTCGTTGCATGTGGATGTCGAAGGAGCGAGTAGCGATGATTTAGCTAACCAGGAAGGTAGTTCAAGCTTGCGTATGGCGTGCGAAACTATTGTTCCGGAACAAGTGCCTTCGACAAGTAAAATAGAACAATCTGATCCGGATAGAGATGTCGTCGGCACGATTGCTAGGACCCGGCCAGAGCGAAAAGCACGCCGTGTGGGGGTGGCTCGAACGCGATATATTGCTGCCGTAGACGTTTGGGAAGAACTAGGAGCGTATCATGAAGAAGATGATTTTAGTAATTTTTTTCTTGTTGACTACAAAATTTTGATGACGGCTCAGATGTTTTCTCACACATCGAATAATAATCGTAAACTGAGAAAAGTGTCGCTTGTGCTCTGAGTCAATTATAGCTCTATGGCTGGTGTCGGTGGCTTTTTTGAATTTGGTACGCTAAGTGTCCGCCAGGCTGGTATCATACCTATGACTTGGTTGTAATATTTACTAGAAGTTTCTTAATGGCATGTACATACTACTGTTCACGTTGATGGCTTTTTGAACAACGTGCGCTAAGCGACCACTAGGCTAGCATATCATACTTATGAATTTAGTAGTTGTATTGCTGTTAGAAGTTTCTTAATGGCATGTACATACTAGGGTTCACTTTGATGGCTTTTAAAACAACGTGCACTGAGCGGTCACTAGGTTAGCATCATACATGACTTTAGTAGTTGTAATTTTTACTAGAAGTTTCTTAATGGCATGTACATACTAGGGTTCACGTTGATGGCTTTTTGAACAACGTGCGCTAAGCGACCACTAAGCTAGCATATCATACTTATGAATTTAGTAGTTGTATTTCTGTTAGAAGTTTCTTAATGGCATGTACATACTAGGGTTCACTTTGATGGCTTTTAAAACAACGTGCACTGAGCGGTCACTAGGCTAGCATCATAATTGACTTTAGTAGTTGTAATTTTTACTACAAGTTTCTTAGTGGCATGTGCATACGAAGATTCCCGTAGATGGCTTTTTGAACAAGGTGCGCTAAGCGGCCACTGGGCTAGCATCATACCTATGATTTGGTTGTAATTTTTATTAGAAGTTTCTTAATGGCATGTACATACTAGGGTTCACGTTGATGACTTTTTGAACAACGTGCACTAAGCGGCCACTAGGCTAGCATCATACCTATGATTTTGGTTGTAATTTTTACTAGAAGTTTCTTAATGGCATGTACATACTAGGGTTCACGTTGATGGCTTTTTGAACAAGGTGCGCTAAGCGGCCACTAGGCTAGCATCATACCTATGATTTGGTTGTAATTTTTACTAGAAGTTTCTTAATGGCATGTACATACTAGGGTTCACGTTGATGACTTTTTGAACAACGTGCAGTAAGTGGCCACTAGGCTAGCATCATACATGACTTTAGTAGTTGTAATTTTTACTAGAAGTTTCTTAATGGCATGTACATACTAGGGTTCACGTTGATGACTTTTTGAACAACGTGCACTAAGCGGCCACTAGGCTAGCATCATACATGACTTTAGTAGTTGTAATTTTTACTAGAAGTTTCTTAATGGCATGTACATACTAGGGTTCACGTTGATGACTTTTTGAACAACGTGCACTAAGCGGCCACTAGGCTAGCATCATACATGACTTTAGTAGTTGTAATTTTTACTAGAAGTTTCTTAGTGGATGTGCATACTAAGGTTCCCGTTGGTGTGTAGGCGGGATTCTGTCCAACATAGCCGATTGTATTTGCTTTGCTGCGTGCTATTTCTGCATGTGTGTTATGAGACTATGTGATTCAAACGAAGCATTGGGTCTTTGTCGACTACGCGCTTCAAGTCGCAAATAACAGTATTACACTCTGAAGAGAAATGTGTAGTAGTGACAGCTAACAATGATTTTTGTGCTTCGGTTTCTACACTGTAGCACTAAAGTGTTTTATCACAGGACTTTCTTGTATAACTTCCGATGTTACATTTTTCCAAATGAAGTTGAGTTAGTCGAGTTGTTGAATTCTGAGTACTAAGTGAAACGAGCGTTGCGAAGAATTCTCACTGACCAGAGTGGTAAGTTTCGACGGTGTTGGTTTCTGGTGTTTTTAAGGGGTGACACGCATAACTCAATTTTACCTGGGCCGATTGACTCGCGCGAAGATCATTCGACAGCTTGAAATATCTATTTTTGCCTTTTTGTTAGACGCAAAAACGGATTCCAACCCTTTCGGGTTGTAAAAGAGTGTCTAATGGGCTCGGGTCGGGTCAAAACACATTTGTGGATGTATCTCAGCAACCTGTGCAGATATTTCTCCCTAATCTGGTTCATTTTGTTGAGCAATTACGCTTGTATAAAATAAAACTTTTGCGCAACGCAACCATTGGATCCGGGGTTAGGGTCTAAAGGGGGTCTTTAAAAGGACCCTAGACACTCAAAATACATGAAAATGGTGATATCTCCTGAAGCGCTTCAGCCACATGGGTAGTGTTGGGCTCATTATGTTGAACAATTCACCCTTTATGTACGTATATATGTGCAGTGATGTACTGCTTTTTTCATTATTTACGATGGAGGATTGGCCCAATGTGAGTTTAAATAAGCCCAAGAGACCCAAAAGACACGAAATTAGTAATATCTCTTGAGCCGCGCAAGCTATCTTGGATTGTTGGTCTCATTTTTTCGTCTGTATAGCTGCAGAGATAATGTACCTCTGTGGCCTTTATTACCGGATATTGCAAATATTGCCGGTTTGGTTCAAAATCGGGCTTCGAGTGTGCCCAAAATACATGAAAACGGCATTATCGCTGCAACCAGTCTAGATGTATGGATATTATAGAGTAGGACCTCTCTAAATTACATATTCAACACTCAGGATTTTACAACCTTGGCGATGAGACAAGCTATTAGTTATTGAAATTTAAAATACATACGTAGTATATAATTATTTTTATATTAATTTATTATTATGTTTTTAATTTTACATTAAAATTCAATTTAAAATATAATATATTGGTGAATATTTTATAGTTTTTAATTATTGTTATGGCTTTCTTTTATCTATGTTATAATTATTGTATTTTTCAGTCTATCCGTCGCTGCTCGAAGGCGATGAATTTGAAACGAAAAAATTTGGCGCGTCCAAACGCAGAAAGTATGGAAAGAAGCCTAGCAACCGTGGTGACAATCGAATCTGGGTTTCAAAATGTAAGGAAACTAATAATGCTAGCGTTTCTTTGATCGCATTATTTTTTAATTTGGTCTATTTGCAAACTTTTTTCTGCTCTAGCGTCAAAATTATCTGGGATTCGCCAGCAGACAGGAGCTACATAGTCGGATTGCTTAGGCCGTATTAAGACTGAGTTCGGTTGCCTAAGCTTAAAGACATTTAATGTGGCTGTATCGGATCGGATGCAGTGTGACCACGAATCGGACGGATCGGGCGCTATGAGGCCACGGCCTTAATATCAGACATTCTGAATTATTCATTTAAAATTTGCTTATAATCATTGTTTAATAATATGTAGTATACAGTAGCCACAAGCACAGGGACTTTTTAATAAATCATGGATTTTGTTGAACATGGGATTATTCAGGATCAGGAGGTGCGAACATTGGGAATTTATTGAAGTGGTTGTCCCGCACCCCGCCCAATGTGGACAGGCTAGTTTTATTTTGTTATGAAAATAACGAAATCCAAGACCTCAAATCCTTATATTCGTGGTTGTCCCAATAATAAACTTACTAAGGCCCAACTACCGAAAGAACGGTGGTAGAGGGTAGATTAGATCGTGGTTCGGCAGTTATCACGAAGCCACCTAGTTCGCTTGTTTTTATTTTTTTGTTCTTGTAGGAAGGCTAGGAGGTTTTTGTGAGACATAACGAATTCATAGGTGTAAGTCACTGCGCAATAGGTAGCGGGTGTTTTAAGGTACTTGACAGATATTTTCTATGCGAACGAATCAGTGCTATAAAACACTTTGTACATAGCATGGAGCGTTGATGACTGGAGGTTACTGAATTTTGTTTTCCAGCGATACTGTACGCTCGCTGATCGCGTATTAATTGTAGAGCAACTACTACGATGATATCTTAACTATAATACTGATAATTATTTATAGTAGTGAAGCTCGCTTGCGAGCCAGAATTCGAGTAGTGAGAACAATCCCCCGAAGTCTGTTGTAGAAAGCACACACAAACAAAGCCTACACACAGTACGCAGGCGCAGCATTATATAAACGGTGAGTGATGAGTCATAGTTACGCCCGCTTCTTTTGAAAGCCAATGTATGCAGTAGACAAAATATCATACAACGAGTACAAAAACAATAAACTAACAGTTTAATAATTCAATAAAACCCTAAATTGACCGCGAAAAGAACGTTAAAGAATTCAAACCGACACTTGAGAAAAATCTCATTTTTGATGCCAAGTATGAAGCAGAAGTGTGAAAAATATTTGCCACACAATATTTTTGACACTCGCAATGAGCTTGTTGGCCCAGAAAACCCCATATGAGACACTAAAAGCAACAAAAAAACGCACATTTAGGTGCATTTCCCACGACTTTTCACCAAATATGAAATTTGGCGCCAACTATAAGCTTATAGACTTCAAATTGGGAAGTAGTTGAAAAACGTGTTATATATCAGTGGAAAACCTGGTAAAGCTACATGGAATAGGCCTATTTGTTTGCTGATAACTCGTTTAATTATTGAGAAAAGCGCAAAAACTGGAGGGGGTGCCCGAAAAATGGGCCAAAATGACGTCATTTTACCCCATAACTTTTCCCATGGGAAAAAATTCAACAATCGGGCTCCGTCACTACACCTAAATCGACCATTGCGGTTCGAATGAGCTATCTTGCATCAAAATCCGCCCAACCGTTATCGAGATCCAGGTGCGATAGACACACACAGACAGGACCTCCTCAATCCCCCTCCAGAGCCAAAATTGAAAATTCTCGTTTCACTCGAATTCAAAAACACTTTGTACATAGCATGGAGCGTTGATGACTGGAGGTTACTGAATTTGGTTTTCCAGCGATACTGTACGCTCGCCCACCGCGTATTAACTGTAGAGCAACTACGCTGATATCTTAACTATAATAATTATTCTTAATTACCTAACAGTTGTTGATCCTCAACTACTGCCAAAGCGAGAACATCATAGTCGACCGCACGCGCGAAAGGGGTCAGTGGAATTTGCTATTTCGGCAGCCAAAATTCAAATAGAGGTAAGCGAATTGTTTATTTTAAATAATTTTTCTTTTCATGGCGGTGGTCCGTTTTACCGTGCCAGTCAGTTTGATTCACTCTTTTTCAATCTAATTTTCATTGGTTGGATAGAAATTTCTTGTGATTATCGAAGCTTGATTTGCCGAGAGCATTATTAACTAAATTTGCAAAGCCCGCAATACTCCGCAAAAAGGCTGTCGCTCGCTCTACAAACCACCGCTCGATATTCGCTCGAAATACGGCTTTTTATTTCTGTCGAGTACTGTAGTACAATGTGTGAAAATTTGTAGGGGCTTACTTTGGATATAGACTGTTGGCTAAAATACAGTAAAATTACAGAATCTTTACACTATTTTATAGCTAGTTTTGTTGAAGCTGTTGTTAGTGTAAAAACAGACGGTATTATTTTCTGAGCATTTAGCGGCACAGAACTCACTGTGTGAAATATTTATTAGCTCTAAATAATGATGTTAAAACGAAACGTTTGGCAGTTCGATCCATATTCTGTGACCAGGCACAAAAGTATTGCGAATTTTTTATATATTTTTAATACGTTTTGTGCAGTATGTCATTGATCCTTTGACTTATTGCTTCGCTAAGACCGATGCGTCAGCAGCATAACGCATTTATCCCTATGTCCACATTGTAAACGAAGCCCGAAATTTTTTATATATTTTTAATACATTTTGTACAGTATGTCATTGATCCTTTGACTTATTGCTTCGCTAAGACCGATGCGTCAGCAGCATAACGCATTTATCCCTATGTCCACATTGTAAACGAAGCCCGAAATTTTTTATATATTTTTAATACATTTTGTACAGTATGTCATTGATCCTTTGACTTATTGCTTCGCTAAGACCGATGCGTCAGCAGCATAACGCATTTATCCCTATGTCCACATTGTAAGCGAAGCCCGAAATTTTTTATATATTTTTAATGCATTTTGTGCAGTATGTCATTGATCCTTTGACTTATTGCCTCGCTAAGACCGATGCGTCAGCAGCACAACGCATTTATCCCTATGTCCACATTGTAAACGAAGCCCGAAATTTTTTATATATTTTTAATACATTTTGTACAGTATGTCATTGATCCTTTGACTTATTGCTTCGCTAAGACCGATGCGTCAGCAGCATAACGCATTTATCCCTATGTCCACATTGTAAACGAAGCCCGAAATTTTTTATATATTTTTAATACATTTTGTACAGTATGTCATTGATCCTTTGACTTATTGCTTCGCTAAGACCGATGCGTCAGCAGTACAACGCATTTATCCCTATGTCCACATTGTAAGCGAAGCCCGAAATTTTTTATATATTTTTAATGCATTTTGTGCAGTATGTCATTGATCCTTTGACTTATTGCCTCGCTAAGACCGATGCGTCAGCAGCACAACGCATTTATCCCTATGTCCACATTGTAAACGAAGCCCGAAATTTTTTATATATTTTTAATACATTTTGTGCAGTATGTCATTGATCCTTTGACTTATTGCCTCGCTAAGACCGATGCGTCAGCAGCACAACGCATTTATCCCTATGTCCACATTGTAAACGAAGCCCGAAATTTTTTATATATTTTTAATACATTTTGTGCAGTATGTCATTGATCCTTTGACTTATTGCTTCGCTAAGACCGATGCGTCAGCAGCATAATTTTTTTTTTTCGCATTTATCCCTATGTCCACATTGTAAACGAAGCCCGAAATTTTTTATATATTTTTAATACATTTTGTACAGTATGTCATTGATCCTTTGACTTATTGCTTCGCTAAGACCGATGCGTCAGCAGCATAACGCATTTATCCCTATGTCCACATTGTAAACGAAGCCCGAAATTTTTTTATATATTTTTAATACATTTTGTACAGTATGTCATTGATCCTTTGACTTATTGCTTCGCTAAGACCGATGCGTCAGCAGTACAACGCATTTATCCCTATGTCCACATTGTAAGCGAAGCCCGAAATTTTTTATATATTTTTAATGCATTTTGTGCAGTATGTCATTGATCCTTTGACTTATTGCCTCGCTAAGACCGATGCGTCAGCAGCACAACGGATTTATCCCTATGTCCACATTGTAAACGAAGCCCGAAATTTTTTATATATTTTTAATACATTTTGTGCAGTATGTCATTGATCCTTTGACTTATTGCCTCGCTAAGACCGATGCGTCAGCAGCACAACGCATTTATCCCTATGTCCACATTGTAAACGAAGCCCGAAATTTTTTATATATTTTTAATACATTTTGTGCAGTATGTCATTGATCCTTTGACTTATTGCTTCGCTAAGACCGATGCGTCAGCAGCATAACGCATTTATCCCTATGTCCACATTGTAAACGAAGCCCGAAATTTTTTATATATTTTTAATACATTTTGTACAGTATGTCATTGATCCTTTGACTTATTGCTTCGCTAAGACCGATGCGTCAGCAGCATAACGCATTTATCCCTATGTCCACATTGTAAACGAAGCCCGAAATTTTTTATATATTTTTAATACATTTTGTACAGTATGTCATTGATCCTTTGACTTATTGCTTCGCTAAGACCGATGCGTCAGCAGTACAACGCATTTATCCCTATGTCCACATTGTAATCGAAGCCCGAAATTTTTTATATATTTTTAATACATTTTGTGCAGTATGTCATTGATCCTTTGACTTATTGCCTCGCTAAGACCGATGCGTCAGCAGCACAACGCATTTATCCCTATGTCCACATTGTAAACGAAGCCCGAAATTTTTTATATATTTTTAATACATTTTGTGCAGTATGTCATTGATCCTTTGACTTATTGCCTCGCTAAGACCGATGCGTCAGCAGCACAACGCATTTATCCCTATGTCCACATTGTAAACGAAGCCCGAAATTTTTTTATATATTTTTAATACATTTTGTGCAGTATGTCATTGATCCTTTGACTTATTGCTTCGCTAAGACCGATGCGTCAGCAGCATAACGCATTTATCCCTATGTCCACATTGTAAACGAAGCCCGAAATTTTTTATATATTTTTAATACATTTTGTACAGTATTATTATCTTTTTGCTTATTGCTTCAAAGACCGATGGTCGAGTACAACGCATTTATCCCTATGTCCACATTGTAGCGAAGCCCAAATTTTTTATATATTTTTAATGAACATTTCGTGCAGTATGTCATTGATCCTTCGACTTATTGCTCTAAGACCATGCGTCAGCAGCACAACGCATTTATCCCTATGTCCACATTGTAAACGAAGCCCGAAATTTTATTATATATTTTTAATACATTTTGTGCAGTATGTCATTGATCCTTTGACGATTGCTTGCTAAATCGATGCGTCAGCAGCACAACGCATTTTATCTGATGTCCACATTGTAAACGAAGCCCGAAATTTTTTTATATATATTTTTAATACATTTTGTGCAGTATGTCATTGATCCTTTGACTTATTGCTTCGCTAAGACCGATGCGTCAGCAGCATAACGCATTTATCCCTATGTCCACATTGTAAACGAAGCCCGAAATTTAAATCGATTATGGATACAGATAATTTCAAATTATTTAAATTATCGATGTTTTATCGTCCGTAGATATAACTATTATAATATCGTTTCGAAGGCTCAATCTCTTATGTGCATTAGACATTGTGGCACAAATTTGGAGTCTGTCCATTTATACTACCGTGCAATATGGGTTATTCGACTGGTATTAATAAATAAAGCCATATACCATTGGTAGTTACAATGCTTTGTGTAGCTCATTCCAAGGTTTAAATACATCGGATAAATGAAAGTTGCTTATGACTTGGACACAAATAAATATTGATACGAAATGAGCGAAGCGACCGGAGTTTTATCTAAAGGTGACAGGGTAAATAACCGTGAAAAATTCTTTGTCTGTCGGTATTCAGCCGTAATTCTTTTTCGGGAGCACAGTTCTAGAGCGGTAGATTTCTTGCTCAATGGTTTTAGGGTTGGCCACCCCGATTTCATTCCACTCGCGAGCGAGTCGAACGAGGATTTTCAATTTTGGCTCTAGAGGGGGGTTGAGGAGGTCCTGTCTGTGTGTGTGTGTCTATGTGTCGCACCTGGATCTCGATAACGGTTGGGCGGATTTTGATGCACGATAGCTTATTCGAACCGCAATGGTCGATTCAGGTGTAGTGACGGAGCCCGATTTTTGAATTTTTTTCCCGTGGGAAAAGTTTTGGGGCAAAATGACGTCATTTTGGCCCATTTTTCGAGCACCCTTCCTGTTTTTGCGACTTTTGCCAATAAGTACACGAGGTATCTGCAAACTAATAGGCCTATTCCATGTAACTACTAGGGCTTTCTAATGATATATAACAAGTTTTTCAACTACTTCCCAATCTGGAGTCTCTAAGCTTATAGTTGGCGCCAAGTTTCATATTTGGTGAAAAGCGTGGGAAATGCACCTAAATGTGTTTTTTGTTGCTTT
>JASANE010008988.1:0-73736 GCA_030248225.1 Trileptium ribeirensis | reverse complement strand
GTACAGGAAATAATTGCATTGTAGACTTTCAATGATTATCACAGGTTCTCGTTCCGAATCTCCATTCGAGTATACGGAAACTTCGAATCAATTCAGTGAGGTTTTAAACTCATTTTCTAACTGCCAAAGCCCATGGCGACTGTGTGTACTATAACATGCAGTAGTTGAGGCTAAGGTTCAAATCTGGCCGTATAGGTCAAAGATATGTATACCACACTCCCAGAGATGCCAAACCCAGCCAACTTTTCTTGGTGCATGCTCTTTTGACTATTCGCCTGGTAATTGCGGCGTTCACGTTATAATGTCCCCAACGTTTGGAACCTATGTACCCCACACAGTGTCAGACACACTGTTGACAACAGGGTGTCTTAGACACCCCCATGTTTTTAATAAATTTTTTCAACGTTAGCTAGTTACGCGTATTACCACTTGCCGACAGTGTCAGGCACACCGTGTCTTCTGGCAGAATTTATTCGACACTGTTCGGAAAAAATTATTTAGAAAATGTTCATATGGGCTAGATACAAATATCCAGAATTTGAAGGAAAAACTCCACAGGACAGTTGACTAATAAACCGCATTCGCTACAGACGGTGTCCGTTATAGTTAATTCGCGCCAAATTCGTAGCTAAGGGCGCGTGCGATAAACGGCCTAGAAAAAATTTAGTAGCTAAGGGTGTGTCGTACACCCTCGGCATTTGATTTACAGTATGGGTGTCACCCTGACTGTCTATACGGTAGGGTCACGACTACAGGGGGTCAAAAGTTCCAAACAGCGGGGACATTATAACGTGAACACCGCATAAACCTGTAATGGAAAGGTTCTGCGTGGTTGCCGGTGAGGGGTCAGCATTGGTGTGCCAATCCAAAGGTGAACGGGATTTAGATACATGGGTTTATAAAGTTTTGACTAGAACAGGTAACAAAGAAGATGATAACAACGGAACATTGGTGATTGAAACTAATCGTTTTTTAATCGCTTGTACGGCTTGAGCTTTTGGATAATGGATCCGCATCGAGTTTCCCAAAGTATGTGCAATGCATGGTTTCTGCAATAGAATTCACTGTTATAACGCTGAAAACTATCCATACTTAGCCAAGCTGTTTAAGAATTTGACTCTTCGTTGGTGCTATAGCTTTCTTTAACCAGAAGTGGGTTTATTGATGGTGTATCGCTTTGGAAATCCCAAATTAATTAAATCGAGAACATTTGTCTCCGTCGCTGAAGCATTAAGTAACTCGCTCAGTGCTAGATGCAGGCGGGTGCAACGGCTAGACTCCGGAAGCGTTCAAAGAGTAAAGTTGAATACGGATAACGCTCTGTTTTGGTGAGAAAAGTGCTGACTGAACACTGTTGCAACTGTTCGTTTCGCTAAAAGTTTAATCTCTCCTTGTGTCATGTATTATAGACTTGATGATGAGGCAAACGACGGCGTTAACTAGACTTATTCTCTATATATCACGAAATCGTAGTAGCAGTCCGCACTAATCTACATTTGTTTTTAATTATCGGTTCCGTAACTGAATATCATCTGAAATGTAACGGCATTTTGTGAATCGGACAAAAAACGGTGTAACGTGAGCTGTTTGGTTTTGTGACTATTTGCCAGATGAACAAGACCCTGAATTCCAATGATTTTCAGCTGACTATTTCCCGAGCTGCGTCCAAGAATTCTACCACATTGTTAGGCAGTGATTGTGTTCAAATTCGCTCTTATATTTAAAAACGCTAAGGGGAGGAGGGTATTATGTGTCCGCTGAGGCTTGAACATCTCCCTCTGGACGTCGCCTGTTCCCTTCGCAGTTAGCCTCATACCCTTCCGATGCTCACCGGCAAAGTCCACCAGGCGCAAGGAATATTTTGGCAAAATGTGGCAGAACATAAGCAAAAATCAGTGGAAATTTTGGCAAAAAATTATGAAACATTTGAAGTTCCACAAATCTTCGATGATTTCACCCCACTAACAACGTCCTCCTGTCGATCGACTGATCCTCTTGACCGTGGTGGTCGAAGGTGCCTGTCCGAAGAGGAACTTCGGACCCGATCATGTACGCCTAATAGCGTTGTAATGACGGATGTCCTTGAACACTCGAAATCGAAAGCTGACCTTGCTATCACCTGTTCCCCATCCTTACTTCAGTGTTTGGTAAACATGACCTGCCCTCTCTGTGCGATCAGCTGCACGACATTTGTACAACTTTGTGCCGTTGCTATCTCATCTCGTGCATATGCGTCTCCGCTTACGTCCGAACTTTGCATGACGCAACCTTCCAGGGTGTAAACGGTAAACTGTCGAAGGGTACCAAAACCTTTGGAGCCTGCGCCGCTGCCAGGAGGATTCAACCACCTGCCGAAGGGGGGGGGGGGTGGGTTTTTTTTTGGCGGTTTTTTTGGTTTTGTTTTTTTTTGTTTTTTTTTTCTTTTATATTATTAATTTATTTTTTATAAACCCATTATAGTCAGTGAGACAAATAAAAATACGATTTTAACCCTTGTATTGCCACACCGTGAGGGATTGACCGATTTAGTTGATATTGCGCATGTAAAAACGTACACCCGTCACTACTTCTTAGGTAACGTTAAAGTCGCCTGTGCACGGTATACCAGTAGACACAGAGAAAAAACACTGTATTTTTTATTGTCTCACTTTAGACAAAAAAAATACACCTAAGACAAAAAAAAATACGCTTCACTATTTTGACTTAAAACGTGGCTAAACGACATAAGCAATGAAAATACAGCACCCAACGTCATTTTATGACCGTTAACATCAAATAAATCAATATTATTCAGTAACGAACCTGTCCATATAGTCATGCCGTCGATGCAATTTCCTCGGCAAACCCGTTGTCCAGTGCGATCTGCTTTCGATCCAATTGTTCGGTCGCAGCGTACGTTTTGCGTATTTTGAGCATATCGGGGAACTTGAATCGCTTGGTTCCGATGAATTCCACGCGAAGAGGACCCGCAATTATGTTCCATAAGGGAAACTCGTCGACGTCCAATCCCGTGCTAGGTTCCTTCATGACGTTGTCAGGAAATACGGTAGGATCCAGGCAACCAAGCGTTATACTGACCACTTTATTGAGGCCCTCCGAACACTTACGATCAGTCAGTTTCCCCACGTATATAACGGGTCTCTTGCGACGAGGATCGTAAAACAGCGCCGCGTACCATTTCTCTCGCAAGTTCGCTATGTCGTTGTTTTGTGGCAACATGGTCTGCCACAATTCAGTGAGAAAAGCAATCGCAGATGCCCTGTTGATTGGAGGAAAAACTGCCCCCGTTTCCTCGGTTGACTCGCTACCATCCTCGTTGTCTGAACTTGCTTCAGTTTCTGAAGACGCTGCGCTCTGCCACTCTTCACTTTCCGATGTCGTAGACTCAGATTTACGCCTGAGAGCCTTGCCCTTACCACGTCCCCTTTCTCGAGGAGCTGTGGCTGCTGCTTGGATTCTGCGCCTTTTTGCGCATTCTTTCGTTTTCTGTGCGTCAAGGAATTCTCGGCTGGTAACGATTGTTGCCTTGGATCCTCTGCCCGGGATGCGCTTGCGAGTGCCTGCAGGCTGTGCAGCGCGATGCGGAATGCTAGGTGGCGTGACGATGTCCAAAAAGGATGCAGGATTCTCTTCGACCAACTCCCATTTTAACTGGAGGCGACAGTTTTGTGGAATGACGTAATTCGGCAGAGGCGGGATGTCATAGCAAATGTTTCCTGACGTCACCTGTTCTGTAGAAGCTGGATGCGGTCGTTGTTCCATATGGATTGGCGGTTGCCTAACGGGTGTTTCACCAGGCTGGCGAGACGGTCCGGGCTCGTCAGTTAACGCCGATTCTGTGGGCTCCTCAACAGCAGGAAAATCTTGCCAGTGAGCCTGAGACTTCGACTCTTCCGGATCCTGGCGTAAAGTATTGTAGCACTCCGCGATCGGAACGCCCTCTTCGTCCACTGGCTTCCCCTGCGCAAGCCACGCATTGTATTCCAGCATTATTTCAGGACTAAAGCGGTTACCGTCGTATTTAGTCCTGTTTAACGGCATGATACCAACGGCACTGAACGACTTCTGGATATTTTCGACGGTGAACGAGATAGGCCAGACGTCTGCCAGTTCGTTGGCAAATGTCGACTTGTTCACCGACCTTTCGCCGTGAGAGTACGCCACCAAGCTTCCCATTCGGTCGTCCCAACGGAGCTTTACGGGTCCAAACAATCCGATGTCGAGGGGCTGTAAAGTATCAGTTGTGTGTGGCGGGAGACGTAGAATCGTTATATCGTTCTCTTGCGCCGCTTCGATAAGTCGTACGGAGATGTGTGAGCTATGGCCATCAAAAAGAAGAAGAGCGGGTCCATCGGCCTTCGAATTTATCCACGGAACCATCATCTCCTCGAAATAGTCTTCAAATATGTCCATATTAATCCAACCATTGTCAGAGACGGCATAAGTAACGTCTGCGGCTGATTCGTTGGTGCCTCGCCACCCCTGGAGCATATGTTTTCCTTTATGAATGATATGCGGGGGCAACGAAGTTCCGTCTGCGCAAACTGTAGCCAACACCGTTGTGTTGGTTTTACCAGACCCAGACGTTATACGCAGAGTCTTTTCCCCACGAATACCGACAATTTGCGATTTCTTCGGATCATGGCTAAAACAGGTTTCGTCTGTATTGAAAATGCGGTTCGGTTTTTCTTTGATTCCAAGAATATCCATTGTATTCTGAAAAATGTATCCAGTTTAAGACATTATATATTAAGACATTATATATATATATATCCAGTATATAATAACAGCAAAGAGTTGTAAAAAAGGCGTTAAATGTGCTAAATATACGTACTTTACGACGATCGTTTAAAAAAATCTGTCAAATGTAACATATTTCGACGATCTTGCATATTTTCCCTTTTCACGGAAGCCAGCGAGGGCTCGAAATATTCGCCAGGCGGAAACGCTGGTTTCCAAAGTTGGCACATACAACCTTAAACTCGAGAAGCCAGATATACATATGCAGTCCTGACCAGAATCAAGCACTCTATCAATGTGGAAAGACCATTGTAAAGTCACAACGTATTTGTTCAATGCATATGACAAACCTTCATATATGCTGTAAAGTCAATTGTAGCCTCAATATATATATAATTGTAGCCTTATACAAGAATGCTTCAGTTTCTGAAGACGGATGGATTATCTTATATTGTATATTATATACTTAAACTAACTTCCAAAGTGTCGTAGAAATCATAAATCAAAAATGGATTCGACGTTGCTTTGTAACGTGCCAGCTGAATTGTCGCCGGCTTTTTGATGGAAAGCTGGTGTCTTGCCAAAAATCCTCTCAACCAGAAACGCTTTGGGAGCTGATCCGTTGCATTCCATACTTTAACTGACCGGTTGATGAGGTCCGACTTCACCCAGGATTGTACGAATTGTGGTATTTCAGCCATTTTGCAAGGAAACCCGCTTCGAATACGTATCCTTAAGGCTTCTGCTAGAAGCTCCTCATTCTCGGCTCCCAGCATTGTGCGCTTTCCTGTGCGTGAAGCCTTGCGTGGCGAACGCAACCCGGCACGAATGTCCAATTCTTTCCTCAAAAGAGTATATGATACTCCAGTAGCTTCTCTGACCTTTCGAATAGACATTCCTGAATTCCTCAACTCAACAGCGTGATCAAGGGTCTCCCGTGAGTGACCCTGACCCTTTTTTTGATAGTAACGTCCGGACATTATTAACTTTTACACTACACACTCGTAATGAATTACACCGTTAATACACTATGGAATAACGACCTCTAAAAATCTGAAAAAATAAAGGATATTAATTAATAATAATATTAATAATAGATAATAAATAATATTGTACATAAAAGTGGCCACAGTTGTGTTGGGAGTGGATTTCTTGTAATTTTTGTAACGTATCCTTTTTTGTCTCATGGTGTATTCTTTTTGTCCGCATCCAAAATGTGAGACAAAAAAAGATACACCGTATTTTTTTTTGTCTCACTTGATAAATTTTCCCCAAAAAAGTGAGACAAAAAAGAATACATCTGTATTTGAGGATTCGTGCACAGGATTTATTTCTTACATATGGTGCATACATCAGGGGTCATACTTATCTTATATACACTGTACCAAGCCATAAAGTCTTCAAGCTGTGGTATGGTGCCCAAAGGGAAAAATACTTTGACAAAGGGAACCACACTAGATACCACTGACAAAATTTCAAATGTAGTATACAAAGAATGCGCTTCCACAGGTACCCAAGTTCCTGCATGTCACTACATGTGTGGTGGCTAAATACATCTATACGCAAACCAGATTCGTCTAATACAGGCTGCGGCCGTAGGACGATGTATCTTTTTTTGTCTCCGGGAACCCGTATTCTTTTTTGTCTCAACGACTATAATGTTTCCGTAAGAACAATTGCGAACGATTTATTTTCGGTATTATCATGGCGTTGGGAACCAAATACATTTGCTGCTACTCCTGTGGCTCATTTAGTTTAGATGCTTGATATCTAGGGCATCTACTAGTACTAGCCCCTACTTAGTTTGGAGGCTTTTGCTACGTTGGCTTTGGCACATATCTGGTTCCTTTGCGTTTTACTTCCAATGGATATAGTGCTCTAGAGTGAGCGGGAGTGGTGGAGGGTTGAGCTCTGAGCTTGCTTGCCAGCGTACGTGGATCGCCTCTAGCCATATGGGTTTTCGGTTTGGTGGAGGTCTGGACCTACCTTGTATCTTTATGCATTGTGGAGCGTGATGCGCAATGGAGCTCTTTGTGCGCCCTGCAAAGCTGGCTAGTGCAAAGTTGGGGTAGGGGGGCGGCATTGTCGATTACCCCGGCACGGATCGGCTTCTACTCCTGGCATCGCTCTCGCTGCCCCCTGCTGGGATGGTCTAGGATCTGGCCCCGGGCTGGCCCCCGGTAGGTGAGCGGGGGCCCCGCTATAATTTCGGTTTGGATTCCGGTAGAGGGCTGTAAATGTAGTAAGGGTTGAGCTTTGGAGGAAATGTCGACTGTTTGGGGAGGATGTTCCTGGATCCCATCATAAACGCATATCGTAGTATTGGTGCTTTTGCGCATCTTCGATTCTGCAGAAATGTGGGAAAATTTGCATATATAAAATATAGGAAGCGGGCTGCTGAAGGAAACAGTCGTGGGGCTGCTGAAGGAAACAGTCGTGGGGCTGCTGAAGGAAACAGTCGTAGGCCTGGTGAAGGAAACAGTCGTAGGGCTGCCGAAGGAAACAGTCGCAGGACTGCTGGAGGGAAACAGTCGTATGGCTGCTGAAGGAAACAGTTGTAGGGCTGCTGATGGAAACAGTCGTATGGCTGCTGAAGGAAACAGCCGTGGGGCTGCTGAAGAAAACAGACATGGCTGAAAGATGCAGTTGCCCCACTAAAACCATGGCATTATGTATAGGTAATACAATAGAGTAAAAATATTTGCCGTACACATGTAATTCCCTATTTGCGTACATAACATCGTTATATATTTCTTCACTGCTTGTGTTCCATGTACAGTGCAAAAACACAGAAACACGATTATCCTTGCAAAACGTTGAAAAAATCCAAGCATCTATTAGAACTTATAATAATTTTGCTTTATATTTGCTTCGGGGTTTCTGTCGACGCACAATTAATGGCAGTCTAATCAATTAATTAATTAACTGGGCAATCAGGACCAATTATTTAATTGAAATGCAGGTTAGCAAACTCAATCAACGCGAATACAAAACGCACAGCTCTTCCTCGAGCCCGCTTGGCCAGATTCTGACGTATAGTCGGATTACCGAAAAAATACAGGATTGCGTTTTTTGCAGACGTCATGTATTCGAACAGCGAAGACAGTTACCACTTCCACAAATTAGGCGCTATATTTGTCATTATCTTCCATCACATGTAAACACCACCGGATTTTGTTGGCGTCGCGGTTGAGAACACACAATTATTGTTGTGATCGTAAAAATCCCCGCCACTCGGTCGCTTTACTAGAGAATGTTTACCGTTGTTGAAGCATAACGGATAAGCATATGTGCTTAATATTACTGCTGTTGCAGATGCATTGTTGCAGTTTTATATAGTTGCTGTTGTATTGCTCCTAAGCGCCCCCTTCCCCTTTGAGTAATTGCTTCTGCAAGTGACGAGCGACAGTTTGCTAAGCATCGCTCGGAGCTGCCTCCTGATGGGAGGCGATCTCTTTTGTACCATTCCCAAGAATTGTCGTGTTCAGTAACCTTGAGATGCTGCTTATAGTTGTTCCAGATGAGTTGAACATCTTCGAGAGCTGGAACCTGATATCGCTCCACCTCTGGTTTTCTTGACCAAGGACTCGCCTTTTTACCGCCAATCGCTTGATATTTGAGTGGTCCGTCATAAATTTGGCGGATATTGACTTTTGCAAGATCCTTTCGTTTCGGCCACGTGAAAACTGATGCGAAAGATCCGAAAGAAACACGAGATCGAAATCTGCCGCAGGAACGACAGCTCCGCAGCGTTGTTTTGAGCGTGCTCGTCATTCAAACAAACTTTGAGTAACTGCACGATATATAGTTTCTTCAAAATCCACAACTAAAATTGTTGTTCAGCGGCTTCCAGCTCAACCAACTTCTTGTGTACGATTGATAAATGGTTGGTCAACGCTCTATAGCTCATCGTTACTCTAGCATATCGAGCGTTCTCATCTGATTCGCTTTCCCAAATGATGGAATCACTCTCAGACTCCGGTTCTGTTTAGCATTTTGAATTTATTTTAGCTAGAGGCAATTTGGCTGACGTCGATGGGTAGTCCATGGAGGTCGACTTTGTTGACTACTGCTGGCGCCGTTCTTCTTTATAAGCAACAACTTTCATGAACGGACGTGATGTCAACCGTTCACTTGAAGTTAAGGGCGTAGCCAGGGGTTCGTGACCACCCCCTTTTTTAATTCAACCCCAAACAAAACTTTTGGGAATGATTCCGGCTGAAAATCATGTCGGAAATTGTCCTAAAATTAGCCTCTCTCACACTAGAAAACAATATTACTTTTAACTATATTTTTGACCAAACTTCACATTTTTGTATAAAAATTGGCAACTTTGGCAACAGTTGCATTTTTTACTTGTTTACGGCGTGCATAACATACCAATTCATATTCCGGGCTAGGAAATGCAATTACATTGAAACCTTCTCCGCTCATGCCACGTTAGCTCGTAGAAATGTGCATCACTGAATGACATTCCCTCCTGGACCCCGCCTTCACATTTAGGCACCCACTGAGGGCCGCGACCCCCTTTCAAAATTCCTGGCTGCGCCCTTGCTTGAAGTCGGTCGTTTCGTCTTTCTGATTGATGGATCACACATCTTAGCCAACCATTCGTCTTCTTGCATTGTTGCTCTTCCGGGGTGGGGAGAAGTCGTCGTCGGGGTGTTGCTATGCCGATATCGCATTTAGCCCAAGCTACCCAAGCACCAAATTGGTACAAGTCCAGGCGCCGGCTGCATGAAAGAGGGAACCGGTGGTTGTTTAGGTTTCGGTGGCATTGGCGTTGCCTCAGCTATTAGAACTCGAGGCGAAGCATTGTGCTGCGGTGGAAAACTACGCAGTGTGTTACGAGGATTGGCCAGTTTTGTGAGCTCTTCGTACAAAGCGTCGGTGAGTCTGAGCCTCTACGAACGTACTCTTCCCTGCCTTTGACCAAGTCTGGCTTGAAACGATCTCTGTGGTATTTGGTTCGATCGCACGGATAGATGCCCGTAGCTGCACAACGTTTATGATATGCTGTGGATTGATTCCTCTAAATAAACGGTCAATGAATATGCAAAATTCTCGCTGTTGAGATGTGCGGTCGTTGCTGCGAGATCATCAGACAAATGTTTAGAATATCGTTGTTTCATCAAGCAAAAAGAGCCGAAATCCATAGGTTGTAAAATATGGTTGTGTGCGGTGGAAGTTTGAGCATTGTCACATTTTACGCACGAGCATGTATAATCACTTGTAGACACATATAAGACGTGTGTCCACCCATGAGCAGCAGCAAAGGTCGTTTCGTAACTCGCTCACAAAAAGCCATAAAAATTCGCAAAATATGTCCGCGGTCGGATAACTTATGGGGCATTTACCTTAATTTGAGTGCGGGCTGACTTAGCTTTGTCCAATAGTCAGGCGCCACTATCACATTGTCCGACAACAGTGAAAACCAACTATGAAGAGTTATATAGCAGCTTAGTGACACTGTCAGGTTTTGCACACGAGTGTGTTCAGACTCAAATATCTGTTTTGCAGGAAATAACCGGAACCCGAACCAGCAACCGGAACCGTCCCGGAACCTGGTCTTTGAAATTTATATATAGTAAAACGAATGGTGGAAGAATGAATTCCTTCCCCCCTCGATATATCAGGGAATAACCGGAACCGTCCATTTAAACCGGAACCGGAACCTGGTCTTCGAAATTTATATATAGTAAAACAGATGATGGAAGAAATGAAGGTATAGTGGATTTAAAATGCATTAAAAATAACTTTTACATTAAACTTAATGTATTGCGATTGTATTATTGCCTTTCTGAAACTTTAAAGAGACTGAGGAAGCTAATAATTTTTATTTATCGATCAAATATGTCGGTTTTGGGACATTCAGAGCAAAAAATGTCTTCCACTATACACCATTGCGTATACTGCGTCAAATCGAATGTGCTTACAAAGATTGGAGCGTAGAATACACACTTTCGCTCTGTCTCCAGTCGCCTCCCTTTACTACACATACGTTTGTTACATGTTCTTCTGTAGGAAACTTAAAATTATTGGTTTATATGATTCTAGGAGAAAATAATAGATAGAAGGTAATTTTCCGATCAGTGATCAGAGACACTGTTTAGGCTAGCGTTGGACAAACAGTATCCGTCAGTTAGATCAGTTCATTGCCAAGAAAGCAGTTTCTAGCTGCGTTGCAGATAACGTTAGTTTACTTCAATTTAGACTGATTTACCAAGTTTACAAGCGCACTGGCGGGTGCTTGACGCAATTTATGTTAGCCAAAGATACCCTAAGTACTTCTACGTAAGCCATACTCTGTTACCGAGTTTGACCGGTTTAACTCAAACGTATCCCACAGACGTCTGGATGTCTAAAATAGCTGCTACAAGCATCGACCTGGCTTTGATTTAACAAACTCCTGCAGGTTATTATGAAAAATTCCTGCTCAAATTATGTGCCCTACTTACGTTTCATAGGGCAAATTGGTTAGTTAATCTTTTCTTTTGCTTGGTTGCATTGGAGCTTGATCATTGTATAATATATATTATATATGTTTGGCAGGGAATAACCGGAACCGAAATTTACCGGAACCGGAACCAGCAACCGGAACCGTTCATTTAAACCGGATCCGGAACCGGAACCTGGTCTTCGAAATTTATATATAGTAAAACAGATGAGGGAAGAAATGAAGGTATAGCGGATTTAAAATGCATTAAAAATAACTTTTCCATTAAACTTAATGTATTGCGATGGTATTATTGCCTTTCTGAAACTTTAAAGAGACTGAGGAAGCTAATAATGTTTATTTATCGATCAAATATATCGGTTTTTGGACATTCAGAGCAAAAAAATGTCTTCCACTATACACCATTGCGTATACTGCGTCAAATCGAATGTACTTACAAAGCTTGGAGCGTAGAATACACATTTCGCTCTGTCTCCAGTCGCCTCCCTTTACTACACATACGTTTGTTGCATGTTCTTCTGTAGGAAACTTAAAATTATTGGTTTATATAAATCTAAGAGAAAATATTAGATATAAGGTAATTTTCTGATCAGTTGTCAGACACTGTTTAGGCTAGCGTTGTGCAAGCAGTGCCCGTAAGCTAGATGATAATGATAACTTTCTGATCAGAATGCCTAACTGAGACAAACTGTGATACTGCTCGCACAGTTTCAATAAATACAGGTCATTGCCAAGAAAGCAGTTTCTGGCTGCGTTGCAGATAACGTTAGTTTACTTCAATTTAGACTGATTTAGCAAGTTTGCAAGCGCACTGGCGGGTGCTTGACGCAATTTATGTTAGCCAAGCATACCCTAAGTACTTCTGCGTAAGCCATACTCTGTTACCGAGTTGGACCGGTTTAATTCAAACGTATCCCACAGACTTCTGGATGTGTAAAATAGCTGCTACAAGCATCGACCTGGCTTTGATTTAACAAACTCCTGCAGGTTATTATGAAAAATTCCTGCTCAAATTATGTGCCCTACTTACGTTTCACACGGCAAATTGGTTAGTTAATCTTTTCTTTTGCTTGGTTGTATTGGAGCTTGATCATTGTATAATATATATTACATATGTTTGGATTACAGGATGAAGCAAAAAACGGAAAATTTCAAACAAAATTTTTAAACCGGAATTCCGGTTCCGGTATGGTTTTTGCCCTTTGCCGGAACCGCAACCGGAACACGATTTTCGCCGGAACCGGAACCGGAATTCCGGTTACTTCCTGATGTTTGGATTACAAGATGAAGCAAAAAACGTGGAAAATTTCAAACGAAATTTTTAATCCGGAATTCCGGTTCCGGTATGGTTGTTGCCCTTTGCCGGAACCGCAACCGGAACACGATTTTCGCCGGAACCGGAATTTCGGTTACTCCCTGCTGTTTTGAATAGTCCGGAATCACCGTATATGATGGAACACTGCATTAAGTATAATGTTAAGATTGGGCTTGTGCCAAATTTTTAACTTCCAGGCTGGACAGCTGCCATATTTTGTGACACTGTCAGGTTTTGCACACGAGTGAGCTCAGACTCAAATATCTGTTTTATATAGTCCGGGCTCACCGTATATGATGTAACACTGCATTAAGTATAATGTTAAGCTTGGGCTTCTACCAAATTTTCAGGCTGGACAGCTGCCATACTTTGTATTTTGCAAAAATTTGAATTTCTCGCGCTGGATAGCTACTAAATGGAAAATAACTGCGTTGGATTGCTGTCAAAATTTAAATTTACCGCGTTAGACAGCTGCCAAAATTTGAATTCCCGCGCTGGTCAGCTGCTAAAATTTGAATTTACCGCGTTGGACAGCTGCCAAAATTTGAATTCCCTCGGATAGCCGAGATACTCTGTGTTTCGCTAAAATTTGAATTTCCCGCGCTGAACAGCTACTAAGATAAAAATTAATCGCTTTGAACAGCTGCCAAAATTTAAATTTCCCCCACTGGACGCCCCAAATTTTGTATTTTGCTAAAATTTGAATTTGCCGCGCTGGAGAACTGCAAAAATTTAAATTTATCACCTGTGACTGATGCCAAAATTTAAAATTCCCGTGCTGCACAGCTGCCAAAATTTGAATTCACCGCGTTGGACGGCTGCCAAAATTTGAATTGTCACTAATATATCAATAAATATATTACATAATATAAAAATTACAATATATTTCTTATTATACCTATTTATAACAGTCAGGCGAGACGGGTAATTTTGTCTCACATGGTTCCGCCTAACCACGTGGACATTATATAGAGCTCTCTGTAACCTCAGGACAAAACTGATAGTCAGCCTTGACTGTGGCAATGTCCCATACAGTCACACTTCACTGTTGGACAAATTAGAGACAAAGGGCATTCAATTTATCTTAAATGTCCCATTAACAGTCGTAGGAAACTACGAGCTGTGGCATGTTTTTCAGTCGAAAAACTCAAATGGTGGCAAAGGCACACGTCAAGCCGATAGGCAGGCGAGCATTAAAGTATTGGTACGGCCTTCTCCTACGCGCGGCTGATACACTCTCTGCCCGATACTGTCAGAACTTTCTGGAATTTGTTCACTTAGCATTGCTAAACCTTCGCCAAGTATGTCATGAAACGGAAGGATTACGAATGGACCAGACGTCGCCTCGTGCCGACTGACCGAAAGGCCCAGCGGTTTCTTCATCGACACATTATGCCGTGCTATAAACTCGTGTGTCCACTTAACGCTAGACCCATCAGGTCCGAAACCAGCGATTTTATAAATTTCACCTCTGTAGGCTTCAGTCCCTTGCCGGCCCGCGCCATAACCTTTAGCAGCGTCGTAATATCCTGTTCCTGTACTTCAGTTAGCACGGCCTTTCTACCCTGCATCGAAGGACCACTTTCATCGCCTCTCTCAATTTCGTGTACTTTTTTTTCTATAAATTGTGTTCACGCTGATGTTCGAACCTTCGTATTTTTTAGCTATTTCACGTTAGGACATGGAACCTTTCGCATCGATGTATTCTTGCTTTGCTCGCCCGGCTGTTGTTACAGTCCAAGCTTTAACCTTTGGCACATATTTATAATATTTGCGACATTTTTTAGCATCAGATATTTCAAAGATGTTAATTATCGATTAGTAAAGATACGTAATTGAGCTGACTAACAGCAAAATTGAATATATCGCGTTTACAATACGTATAACCTGAAGCAGAAAAAGGTTAAATTATAAGAAAAGCGTAATTGTAATAATATTTCAACATTGCAGCTATGTTTTTTATTTCTGTAACACATGCCCGAAAACACTAAAAACCGTTACCGAAATATAGAACAGTGTATATGCTTCAAAATTGGGTAAAGATATTGGGTACAAATGGTCTTCAAATATAAAAAACGATATTGGTTACAAATGGATGATCGGTTTCGTAATTGTACTAAATTCGGTGAGAAGCACTTAGTGACGATCCGATCACGTGTAGTTCACAGTATTTATATAATTTATTTGCACTTTAACTCGTTTTTGCCCAAAAATTTTTTGAAGGTTAATATTCGTTGAAGTTAAGTATCTACACAAAAAGTAAGTAATGTGCTTCCTTACAATCGGCTAGATTTCTAAATATAGTCTTCAAAAATAATCAAAGATAATTTAATTTGGAAATTTTGACGTGTTTTTTTATTTTGGTAAAAATCAGCTGTTTTTTATTTCGGTAACTGGCCTACACTGCTTTTGTCTTCAGACTTACCTCAATTTGGTCTTGAGTTTTCGTAAACCAGTTAGCATCTTTGACTGCAGCCGCTCGATCGAGAGCTGATTTGAAGTTAGCAAACGAGCTCTGGAAGTAGAAATCGGACAGCGTCCCTTCTGACAATGACGCAACGCGGTACTCGACAACTGCGAGGTTTTTGGTGGCAGAAACAAATTCGTCGGTGTTGGTTGCGGCGAAGGCTGCCTTCAAATAATAACAACTAATGAAACTAATTATATATATACAGCGTGAAAACTAGTGTTACATACTAAACGTAGCATGCAAAAAGCCAATATATGAATTACCAAATCGAAATGAAAAATAAAGGAACGGTTGACAAACATGCTTTCGATTCAAGCTTCATTAGCAGTGTTAGGCGCAAACGGTTTATCGAACAGCGATTTGTTTCACTAATAGCAGAATATTGCCACAAAAAGTCATGTTTTCGACAAAATATTTTTAGCTTATTTCCAGTCTCAAGATATTTACAACAGTTACTTTAAAATATGCACACGATGGCCAAGAAGCTCAGGTGGGAGAACCTAGGAAGGACGAGCGTTTGATCCGGGCAGGGAATACTCATTCCACCGGAGTCGGTAAATTAAGCGCGAAAATGATTGATAGCGGAAAAGCCACCAGGGGATTCAGTTCGAAAAGTTGAAGAACGGAGATCGGCACCTTCCCGTAGTTACAGCGGTGATTTTCATTCCATTTTCATATATATACCAGGGAGTACCCGGAATTCCGGTTCCGGCGAAAATCGTGTTCCGGTTGCTGTTCCGGCAAACGGCAAAAACCATTCCGGAACCGGAATTCCGGTTTAAAAATTTTGTTTGAAATTTTCCAAGTTTTTTGCTTCATCCTGTAATCCAAACATATGTAATTTATATTATACAATGATCAAACTCCAATACAATCAAGCAAAAGAAAAAATTAACTAACCAATTTGCCGTGTGAAACGTAAGTAGGGCACATAATTTGAGCAGGAATTTTTCATAATAACCTGCAGGAGTTTGTTAAATCAAAGCCAGGTCGATGCTTGTAGCAGCTATTTTGCACATCCAGAAGTCTGTGGGATACGTTTGAATTACACCGGTCCAACTCGGTAACAGAGTATGGCTTACGCAGAAGTACTTAGAGTATGCTTGGCTAACATAAATTGCGATGGCTTACGCAGAAGTACTTAGGGTATGCTTGGCTAACATAAATTGCGTCAAGCACCCGCCAGTGCGCTTGTAAACTTGGTAAGTCAGTCTAAATTGAATTAGTAAACTAACGTTATCTGCAACGCAGCTAGAAACTGCCTTCTTGGCAATGAACTATATTTATTGAAACTGTGCGAGCAGCATCAGTGTGTGTCTCATTTATAGCATTCTGATTAGAAAGTTATCATCATTATGATCTAACTGACGGGCACTGTTTGTGCAACGCTATCGTAAACAGTGTCTCTGACCACTGATCAGAAAATTACCTTCTATCTATTGTTTTCTCTTAGAATTATATAAACCCATAATTTTAAGTTTCCTACAGAACATGCAACAAACGTATGCGTAGTAAAGGGAGGCGACTGGAGACAGAGGAAAGTGTGTATTCTACGCTCCAAGCTTTGTAGGCACATTCGATTTGACGCAGTATACGCAATGGTGTACAGTGGAAGACATTTTTTGCTCTGAATATCCAAAAACCGACATATTTGATCGATAAATAAAAATTATTAGCTTCCTCAGTCTCTTTAAAGTTTCAGAAAGGCAATAGTACTATCGCAATACATTAAGTTTAATGTAAAAGTTATTTTTAATACATTTTAAATCCACTATACCTTCATTTCTTCCATCATCTGTTTTACTATATATAAATTTCGAAGACCAGGTTCCGGTTCCGGTTTAAATGGACGGTTCCGGTTATTCCCTGATATATCGAGGGGGGAAGGAGCCAGTCTTACAAGCCTACACTCCAAAACTGTTTCGACATTACAAATTAAGTTTCCTGAGCTCCGCAAAATTTCACCACCAACACTGAGTACACCGCTAAGCCCATTTCAGCAAAAACACCATCATTCCGCCCAATGACCAAAAGGGGAAAGTTTGGAAATTCATCAATTACAATTTCCAAAAAAACTACAATTAAAAGTATTAAAACCGTCATTTTTTCTGTTGCAAACGGATAGGACAACCACTATAAGTAAACTTGAATCTACTTGTTCAATAAAAAATTTGCTAAAATCTATTATTCAAGTTAAGAGTAATGCACAATCCAGCCAAGAGGTAACATAATTTTTTTGCTAAGTTTAATGATTTTTAACGAAATTATCCTACTTTGAGATTCCTTCTGAAAACAACGTGGTGGCCAAAAGGACTCTCGTAGGAGGAAATATAATTATTTGGACGAAGCCGTGTTCGAATGTTTATTGTTCTTATCAATGGAACGAAAGATGTGATTACGGTAGGGTCAAAAGAAAGAGAATAAAACTCACGAACTGAGCACATTTCCAGTGTAGCAAAAAACAGTGCATGCATTATATAAAAAACTCTTTTCAGTGCTAAGCTATCTCTGACAGGAGGATAATGAAAAAATTATTTTCATCTTCGTCTTCTAAAGAAACTCCCCGTGTGGGCTTTGTTTCGTAACCCATCCGAAGACTCAAAATCATACAACACACACATGTATAGTTCCTGAGCTACAAAAGCTTGACGTTCAATGCCAACAGTGAATGACCAAAATATAAATAACAAGATATTCATAATTCATTGAGCATCGGTAAAAGACTCTAAGCTAGTAACTTTTCATCAAACATTTCACCGATTCCATGAGGAGAATGAACTGCGAAAAGTCGATTCGACCACCTGCAAAAACAGGAAAACGGAAAGGAAAACACAGACGATATTAACAGCATATGACAAGCGTCAAAAGACACTACAACCCGGTTTTCGCTGCTCCGACATTACAGTCGCAAACCAATACAACAAAATTTCAAAATGAGCCAAATATTTCGAGTTGCGTTGTGAATAAGCACTTCGTACCTGGTTATAAAGTTGCATGCAGCGTTGTAGTCTGCTGACGGCCACCGTTTTGCACAAGCCTTCAGTGATAGACACCAGCAATTTATTGCCTTCTTGTCGAATCGACAGCGAATGGCTAACATGATCACTCATGGCATCAATATTTGATAAGAATAAAATATCCTGTTTGTCAACTCGGCACGACAAAGTATTACCCCGTGTATGGGGGCCTCCTAGCACAAAACGGGTGCCCCCTCCGGTTGGGTGCCGATAGCAAAATTTTGGCTCAAATCGGGAAAAAGCCTCCTGGCAAAATTTTTGGCTTCCCCTCAACAAAAACATTACCAGATGTCATATAAAATTGAAAAATATCTTTTACAAAAATCCCTTTTCGAAGTTAAAAATTTGTCTAATTCCAGCAAAAAATGGCCGAACAGGTGTTCTTAACATCAATAAAGACGTTTAGCGTCGTTTCTGACTAACAATTTTCGCATTTTTCGCTTAAAAATATGAAATTTTGAAAATTTTTAAGTTTCAACCCCTGTTCAAGCCACGCCCCCCCCACACAAATGTTCATGCTCCGTGGCAAAATTTCGCGCCCCAGTTCCGGACCAGGGTTTCCGTTTCATGCACGATAATTTTCCACGAATGGACAAGCCAGATTACTAGTTACTCGCTCAGAAAAAGAAACATAAGTACAGCTAATCTACAGTTAATGGCTATGGCAAATTTCTTTAAACTCTCACAATAACAAAAATACATCGGCAGTGCAGTAATGGCAACGCCATAGCCACTTTAATCTCATCACAAAACTATAAAATCCTGTATTTTGCGTCTGGTGGACGACCAAAAATACCAAAACTCTTGATATAAATAAAACAAAAAATTATGGTTTGCGGGGTCATTTTGACATTTTTTGCATCCCTAGCAATTGCCTCATTTTGTGCATGTTCAACGGATTTTATCACATTTAGTAACCCAAACAACGTAGACATGTTCTAATCACTTATTTAGTGATGTCCGTGAACCGGTCCTGACCGGACTGACTTATAACCTGACGGTGCGGCCACTAGGCCGGTACAGGCTGTTTTTCTGACTGCAACTGTGGATTCAAAAACGTTCCCAAAAATTATACCCAGAGTACCATTATACCCAGTGTACCCAGAGTTGTTGTATATATAATTCCTTAACATGTGTTATGGTAATATTTTTTAAAAATTTTATATGTCAGACTGCCTTTAACCCTTAGCTAATTTCGTAAAAAAACTTTATGTTTGTTATGTGACGTAACCGGTAAAACTTGCTTAGGTTGCATCACCATACATCTATATTGAAATTACGCCAAACGTTTCCAAATTTTACCTCGTCAACTAATATATAACATTCTCAGTGTATGGCTAAAATAATGAAAGTTTTAAAGGGTTAAATAACCCTATAAATATATTGTTATCCCACAAACTGGTCCATAGTTTTTAGAGGAGGTGGCGATTTCCGCACCAGTTGCGCGAAACACTATATTTTGGCCACCCACACCTCGAGATTTTATACAAACGCATTTCGGGATCATTATTTTTCAACTAACATGTTTTTGTGATTTCATTTAGTTATATATCGTGCAATCAATTTTTGCTCATCTTCGTTAAGTTGTTATATCTTACCACTGTATGCAGCTCGTTCCCAGCTGAAATGGGAACGGAACTGTGGTCCATTGCAAACATGCGATTGTGCTATATATAGACAGCGTAGTTTTCTTACTTGAAAGATGTGTACAACATATGTATTACACTGAGAGCCAAGTCATGACCAGGACCTGATTGTATTCCTAGTGTAGTATTAAAAAACTCCGCTACGGTACTAACATTCTCTTTGTTCGTACCATTTCAGCTTAATTTCGAAACCGACACATGCCGAGTGATTGCAAGCTAACTTACGTTGTCCCAATGCATAAAAAGTGTGCGGTACACGCAGCAGATAATTATAGACCAACCAGCTTAATTGACATCGAGTGTTTCTAAAGTACTTGAATGTTTCTAAAACTATATACACTTTGGATATAATAAGCCTTGCTTTGTTCATGAGCTATCATCGGTGGACTATGTCAATGACCCTGGTGTGATTTAAAGTAATCTTGTCCTGTTGTTAAAGCAGTCAAATCGGCTTTGTGACACCAGTCGTAGTGGAACTACTTTTTTGAGCGGAACGACGCCATTAGTAATATGAACGTACTCAATGTCTTGGGAATATATTTATTACCAAGACAACAATGAGTGAATGAAAGAATAGTTTTATTTACCCCAGGTTATATGCCGTTAAAACGACTCTACTTCCAATAATTAAGCTGTTATGAGCTTAATTAGGGTGTTAATTAGTTAATTAGTTTAATTAATGATAAAATTGGCAAGTTGCCACACTTCTAAAATATCAGGTGCACAAACAAAAAAAGTTTTTTGAAATAGGTTCAATGGTTCTTGAGATCCATGAAAGACGAACGGACATCGGCTTTTTTGCTCCCAGACAGAAAATAAAAACGCTTCGCTCGGCGACCTCGCTCCGCTCAATTACATACTATATTTTGCGTCTTTCGCCCAGTTTCTAAAGCCGTAGTTCTGCCTTTATTTAAAACTTTTATGAGACCTGAGCTAGAATACGCTTCAGATGCATGAAGTCTATATTTGGTGCGTGATATTACCTTCATACAGAAGGCATTCAGTTTTTTTTGTCATAACGGGTTGTCCTAAACTCCAGAAAATCTCTAAATTGTCATACTCTGGGTGACCATATAAACCTCGTTCACCAACAGTTCCTCGGCTTCATGCAGCGCGGCAATTCGTCAGTCATCGTGTGGTAACGCGCTTGCGGGTGAATAGCCCCGCCGCTACGCGCGGATGAGTCGCCCCGTCGTATGCTATTACCGTATTACATAGCTAGGTCTTGTATAGTTTCATGTACATTTTGGAGAGCAACTAAAGTTTACTTCAGCAAAATATCAGTTTTAAATAACTCCATCGATCAAGTTGTACTGTCGTTACCAGTAACCATTTTTACAACATAGTAAAAAACTCTGACATAAAAATTTACAAGTTTTATAAACTCTGTTCCGCTGCAGAGTAGCAATTACGGCGGAAGCTAGAAATATTACTATTGGATTACGCGAGCCTTCTTCGATAATCTGCTATTTGATTTTAGTTATTCTCAAAGTTGTAGTAAATATTAGGCAGGGCTGTTTACCCGCAAGTGGTTCCCTCCATTTAGCTAATGGTGGGCGAACCGCCCATTTTAACCAAAATTTTTTGGCTGCAATCAGCATCGTTAGCTGATGCTGAATGCAGCCCGGGCATTTGACTTTGAACCTATATTCAGGCTTAGTATATATAATTTAAACGTTTAAATACTAATTGAAATCATTAGTCTGTATAAAATTTCATTTCGAATAGCGACGATGCTTCAGTGACATAAGCGTAAACATCTACTGCCAGATGAAGACAAAATTCGGAGAATCGACGAATGTGTGTCATTTCTGCGTGAAAACCCAGACAAAAGCAAACGGAAATCGTGTGAGCGTCTTCAGGTCGATCGTTGCGTTGTGTCTCGTCGTTTAAAAGGAGATATACAACCAAGATGTGTCCATCCTAGCTTACCGCAAGAGTCTGTAGTTAATATCGCCACAATCGTCAAGGGAGCTGGAGATTTTGGATTTCCGTACGATATAGACAGCTTCAAAGACATGGTTAAGTCGTACGTGTATGACGTTTTGAAGACCACTGAAGAAGAGCAAACAATTACAGAAGAAAGCGTGTAAAATCGCAAACATTATCGTTTTATCAGTATATACCCTAGAAAAGATTGAATCTGCGGATTTTTTGATCAAAACATTCTTAGCCTCAAGGTTCCCACGACGCTCGAGTAATCACGCCAGACAGCTGTCAGCAATACTTTCATCATCTACTCTTTTTTCGATCATTATGAAGCTGAATTAATTCGACTTAACCTGATGGATTCGCCACAAAATATTTGGAACTTGGATGAAACCGCAATGTTTCTGGACCTCAGCGGCGGCAAAGTGATCGGCGAAAAGCATCAACGATGCGGTCAACGTCCTAGCGGCTCAGGTCGTGGCTGCTACTCAGTTATGGCTTGTGTAAATGCAGCCGGGCGAAGTTTGTCTCCTCTGATTATTTTCAGTGGTAAAGGTTATTTTTATGAAACATGGAAAGGTATCAAATGTATAGATGACACTTAAGTAGTAAAGGCTTAAATAGTAATACGGGTTACTGAGCGCAGATGATCTGAGGGTTAATGGTGTTTGTTGTTAATTAAAAGCTTATTGCCTTTTTCACAAGTCAATAGGAAGGCCAAACCAGTTATCGTCGACCAAAATAGTGCACATTTTGCAGTTCATCATCAAAGTGACTTCAGTTGGTTCGATATGGCTTATATTTCAACTATTTAAGTGTGATGTAGACTGTATTTATGCTTTATTTACGTTATTACAATGTGATGTTTAAGGAAACTAAAGTTTTGTGTCAACATTTTGCAGTTGTTGATCTTATAACGTTTTGAACAGGATTGATTCACCATATTACCTCGCCTCGCGGTAACAAAAGTAAGCGAGCGGATCGAAAGCCTGTGTTTAACGACAAAGAGTCCAAATTTCAGTTTCGATATCCTGCTACAGAGAAATTTAATCACAGGTTTTTCCCCAAGATTCAACGACACTGCGTACTCCCGTTTACAGATTCAAATATATATAAGCTACTATGATACAGTGAGTACGCTCTGCTTACGATAGCGAAATAGACATCGAAATCGCGAATGAGAACAACTTATTAAAAAACAATGAATGAAATAATCTCAGAAAGGAAGCTTAAAACACAAAAGCAATACTCAGAGAAGTGAGCTGATCAAAGTGAAACAAGCTCTTCTTTCATGGTTTAGTGAATGGAAGAAACTCAGAAAGGACGCTTAAAACACAAAAAATAATCAGAGAAGCGAGCTGATCAAAGTGAAACAAGCTCCTCTTTCATGGTTTAGTGAATGGAAGAAAGTCAGAAAGGACGCTTAAAACACAAAAGCAATACTCAGGGAAGTGAGGTCATCAAAGTGAAACAAGCTCTTCTTTCATGGTATTGTGAATGGAGGAAACTCAGAAAGGAAGCTTAAAACACAAAAGCAATACTTATTGAAGTGAGCTCATCGAAGTAAAACAAGTTCTTTCATGGTTTTGTGAATGGAAGAAACTCACAAAGGAAGCTTAACACACAAAACCAATACTCAGTGAAGTGAGCTCATCAAAGTGAAACACTCTTCTTTCATTGTTTTGTAAATAGAAGAAACTCACAAAGGAAGCTTAAAACACAAAAGCAATACTCAGTGAAGTGAGCTCATCAAAGTGAAACAAGCTCTTCTTTCATGTTTTTGTGAATAGAAGAAACTCACAAAGGAAACTTAAAACACAAAAGCAATACTCAGTGAAGTGAGCTCATCAAAGTGAAACAAGCTCTTCTTTCATGTTTTTGTGAATAGAAGAAACTCACAAAGGAAACTTAAAACACAAAAGCAATACTCAGTGAAGTGAGCTCATCGAAGTGAAACAAGCTCTTCTTTCATGGTTTTGTGAATGGAAGAAACTCAGAAACGAAGCTTAGCACACAAAGCAATACTCAGTGATGTAAGCTCATCAAAGTGAAACAAGCTCTTCTTTCATGTTTTTGTGAATAGAAGAAACTCACAAAGGAAACTAAAACACAAAAGCGATACTCAGTGAAGTGAGCTCAACAAACTGAAACAAGCTCTTCTTTCATGGTTTTGTGAATGGAAGAAACTCAGAAACGAAGCTTAAAACACAAAGCAATACTCAGTGATGTAAGCTCATCAAAGTGAAACAAGCTCTTCTTTCATGGTTTTGTGAATGGAAGAAATTTAAACTATTTTAAGCTATACGCTTGCTCTTTCTGTGTCGTTTTTGCTCCATAGGTATGACCATGGGCTATGCCTTGTAAAATATGCTCTTGCGTAGTATAAATTTTTATGCAAGGGGAGCAATACCATAATGCTTCTCGCGGATCACCTTCTAGGCCTACGCATGATTGATGGAACCATAGAAAACACCTATCGCACTGCACCATTTTAGAACTAGTCCCGTTTCATTATCTTCTCTCCATGACCCTTTACATCGTCCACAATAATAGTCTTCAGGTGCTAAACGTTGGCGTGATTCTTTTTGAACACGCCTTAATTTGGCTTCATAACCCGCATAATCTTCGGGATCGCCTCCAAAATGCTTGAATTGCGTACAGTTGTACCATTTTGGGCGTTGGGTTGCACTACCGACCTTTACCAATAAAATATTCGGAAATTTTATTTCTACTATCCGAAAAAGTCTATCGAATTCTGACTGGTATACGCTACTATAGGGTCCCATTGAAGATTTATTCAGATTTTTCATTATTACTAGGTCTCCACTGTTGAAAGTTCTTTTCATTGCCCTTCTACCGAAATACTGCTTAAATTGCGTTTGCGCTAGAAATAACCGTTTCCGAACTTGTTCCCATGCTCTTGTTAGCTTATCAATTAGTTGGGGTGCGTATCCTTCGTCAGTGGTTGCTGTTAAGTATGCATGGATTGGGTTTTCTGGTAAATCGGGGTCACGACCGTGTAATAAGAATGGGGTTTATCCGGTTGATACACGGACTGCTGTTCGATATGCGAAATATAATGGTTCCAGGAATTCGTTCCACTTGTCGGGGACCAGTTCTGTTGTTGGTTTCAACATCGCTTTAACTGTTTGGTTCCACCTTTCGACTAATCCACTCACTTGATGGTGGTAGGGTGCTGAGTACACCTTCTTTGTTCCAATTTGTGCCAATTCTTTCGTAAAATTTTCGGCGGTAAAGCAGAATCCTTGATCTGTTAGTACTACTCGGGACGCTCTATGTTGGCACACGATTCTGTCAATAAAAGGTTTGGTTATCGTGTTGGCTGTTTCGTCTGATACTGCGAACGCTTCGGGCCATTTTGTGAAGTAATCCATGAAGCAGATGATGTATTTATTACCGGATTGAGTTGGTGGTAAGGGTCAAATGATGTCATTACCTAGCACATGAAATGGTGCTAGGGCCTGGATCGGTTGAAGCGGATTTATTCGTTTCGGTCCTTGTCGAAATCGGGCACATGGGATGCACTCTTCTATATATTGTCGCAGGTCGCGGGTCATACTCGGCCAGAAAAATTTTCTCGTCATCTTCGACCATACTTTCTCGAATCCCAAGTGTCCTCCGTACTTCGATGTCTGGTACATTTCGAATAGTGGTCGTAGGAAATCGGGAGGCACCACGATTTGGAATTACCATGGTTCGGTTTGTTGAAGTCGATCTTTTCTTCGTAGTCGGTACAGGATGTCGCGGAAGATGATGAACTGGTGTTCATGTGCCACGATCCATTTCTTTTCGAACTCGGGTGTCGTATCCAAAAAATCGTTACTTTCGATACAGTGTTTACACGAATGGATACATGGGTCTTCGTTTTAAGCTCGTACCAACTCGTCTGGTGTCCATGGTGGTTCCAATCGAAAGTACTGTGAGTACATTTCGACTTCAGTTATTTCTGGTTCTTCAGGATCATCGGATTGATCCAGTTCTTCCTCTGATTCTATTCTTTCTTCTTGTTGTTCAGCCCGTATCGTAGCTCGATCGTTCTCTAGTAAGGTTCTATTCGGACTCTCTTTCTTGGCTGTTTCCGTCGTTGCGATAGCGGTTGCTCAGTTTGTTTTTCCTCATTAAAGAGTTCGAGTATACTATCCTCTTCTTCCGAGGTTTCTTCCATAACGAGTTGATTCTCTTCTTCGCTATCGTCACTAAGTGTTATTACATTTCTACTTATTGAAGCCTTTTGTTGCTGTTCACTGGATTTCTTGGGTCCGTTCTTTCTTCGACCCTTCTTTTGGTTTTTGAGTCTTGCGCACCTTTCTTTCCTTGTTTCTTTCGGTTGTACTTCTTCCCTCCGCCACCGGTTACTAATTCATTGCCTCTTCCCGTTTTATTTTAGCTTTCGATGTCAGACCACTGACTGCCTTCTCCTTCTGTTGGTTGTACTTGTACCTCTCTTTCGAATATCAGAGATACATCAGAGTCGGAATACTCTTGATCCACCACAACTATCGGATACTTTTTAATTCTTTGATTTTCTTTACGTTGATCTTCCTTGAGTTGTCGTCTTTGTGCTTCTTCTTACTGGCTTCTTTCGTTCTTATTTGGATTGCTTGTCGTTGGTCTCCGCCAGTTCTTTTGGTCACCAGTGGTTTGTACTGGTTCTTTATTTCGCCATCCGATTCCAAATTTTCGGGTCCAGGGACTACTGGTGGTCTTGACATGCAATCGCGTTCTGGTGATATCGTCCCGGTTTGTATACGATTGTATATTCGTACTAGAGGATTTTTTCGCCATTCGTGTCAATCGCACGATCATTTGTTCCAACGGTAGTTTCATATAGAGGATCTGGACCAATGGTGCATGGTCAGTGATGATCGTTGTATGGTTTCCCAATAAGTACTGCCGGAAGTGTTGAACTGCCCGGATTACTGCCAGGCATTCTTGTTACGTAATCGAACATATACCGGGTTTCTTCATCGCGATATTTGTTGTGGATCACATGTTCGTTTCTCGCTTCATCCTCTTGGGATAGAATGTATTCGATGCCATGCTTGCTTGCGTCGGTGTACAGGATAAATGTTCTGTAGTGGTCTGGGTATCCCAATATTGGAGGCGTTGTCATCTTGGTCTTCAGCGTATCGAACGCTTGTTGGGTATCTTCCGTCCACAATTGACTGAACTTCACCATTCTTGATCGTTTATTGGTGATGTCGTACAGCGGTGCTGCTACTGTTCCATAATCGGGGACGAATTGTCTATAGTATCCCGTTAACCCAAGGAAGCTCTTGAGTTGCGTTACCGTTTTCGGTTTCGAAAAGTTCTGTATCTTCTCGATCTTTCCAGGGTCCGTTGAATTTCCTTGGTTCGACACGATGTATCCCAAGAACGGAATTTCTTCTTTCAGGAATTCGCACTTTGATCCTTTTGCTTTGAGGTATGCTTCCGGAAGACGCTGTAGTATCTGACCGATGTCGTACAAATGGTCCCACTATGACGTTGAAAATATGTCATCAAGGTAGCATAGGCACGATTCCATCAAGACACCCGCTAGGATCACCTGCATCATTCTTTGGAATGTTGCAGGAGGGTTCGTCAATCCGAACGGCATGACGTTGAATTCGAATAGACCAACATGACAGATGAACGCGGTCTTTTCATTATCCCGTTCGTTCATCGGAACTTGCCTGTATCCCGACTTCAGGTCCAAGGTTGAAAAGTACTTCGCTCCGCGTAACGCATCCAGCATTTCGTCGATTCGTGGTAACGGAAAACTATACCGTTTTGTGATCGAGTTAAGCATTCTGTAGTCGGCAGAGAATCTTTTGATCCATCCTTTTTGTTGGTCAGCACGATCGGTAATGCCAACGGACTGTAAGGTCTTCTGATCACTCCCTGATCCAACATCTCTTGCACTTGCTTGCCCGCTTGAGTTCGGTCCACGTATGGTAGGCGTCGCATTGGTTGTTGCACCGGTTTCTCGACCGTGGTTTGGATATAGTGTTCTACTTGCGTATTGATCCCGATGTCGAAATCCGATTTCGATAAGATGTCTTGGTAGTTATGCAGTACGGTTGCCAAGTACGCATTTCCTTCTTCATCGGTAACGGATTTATCTAGATCGATTTCAGCCGGGAGTTCGATACTGTTCATGTGCTCGGTTTGGCATATCACTTGTTCTTGTATCGTTCATCTTGATAATCGATTACCAATTCGAACTCTGCCAAGAAATCGTGTCCGTATATCGCGACTTTCGGAAAGTTCTTGATTACGACGAACCGTATCTTCAGTGCTTTCTTTTGGAGATGGACTTGTACGAAGAAGTATCCTACCGATCTTTCTGTTAGATCCCCATTGAATCCAGCACTCATAGCGCGGTTTCTTTGAGTGGTAGATGCTTGAAATGTCTTTCGTATTGTTCTTCGCTAATGATCGTTATTTGTGATCCCGTATCGACCAAGCCTCTGAGCTTCTTGTTTTTTCTAGGTACGCACTGATGTAGTACCTTGACAAGACTGTCGGGTCCCTGCACGATTCGTGTTCTTCCGATTGATCTACTTCGTTCACTTCCTTGAACGTTTCTTTCTTTTCGTCTGCGGATATATCTTCTATTTTCTCGAATTCCTTTTCAGTATTCTCATTTCTTTCTACTCCGCTTGTTTTTGATGGTCGATTGTTCATTGTCTCATTTGATTGATTCGGTCGACTTGACAATATTCGATATCGGTTTTGATTCTGTTGTTGATTTTCCGTTCGGGTTTCTCTTGTACTTTGTCCCGCATTTCTTAAAGCACATCGTTCCGTTCTATGGTTCAATCTTCCATAATTGCTACACCTTGGTGGCGCTTGATTCATCAGCGTTTATCGCTTCTGTTGCTGTTGATTTGCCACCGTTATTGGCATTCTTTGTTGATGTTGTTGTTGCTAATTCAATTGCGGTTGCATCGATTGTTGCGGTACTTGCATGGGTTGTATCATTTGCAACATCGGTTTTTGCATTAACGCTTGTCTATAGTATGGTTGCATTGGTTGTTGGTAATTCATCCCGGTTTGCATTGGTAACATTGGTATCGGCGTTACCCACAGTTGTACAACTTGTTGCTGCTGTGGTTCTTGTACTTGCATCGGTTGATTGTTCCGCCGTTGCGGTCGCCATTGCATTTGCGGTCTTTGTATTCTAGTTCGCCCTATCCATTGACCCATGCTTGGTCTCGTTTGGTTGACGTTCGGTTGAGCCGGTCGGTTGGATTGGATCTCCCGATATCTTGGTCGTTGTTCGCTTATGCCTTCTAATCCTTGTGTCATTTGTTGATGAGATTCTCCACCGCTTCGGCTTTCTCTGTCAATGTCAGTGCGAAGGTTTCTTCTCTTGTCACGCATAGTCGATTTCGAGTTTCGTTCTTTAACCCGGTGATCAACGCGGATTTGAGAACTTCTTCAACGATTGGTTCAGGTATACCCTTCGCGATCAGATTTCTTGCTGCGTAAACTCGTGGTCCATCGATGAAGTCTTTGAACGTCCCCCGTTTGCCGAAGACTTTGTAGCTTGATCATATGGTTCGTCAACGTCTTCGGCACGTCAAATCTTTCCTTGAACTTCTTGACTAATTCGTTACAGTTGCTGAGTGCTTCAGCCTTTTCGTGCGTCAAGACTTCCAAGTATTCCTCTGCGTTTCCACGCATTTTCGCCTTCTTGACTCGCAACTTCTCCTGTTCGTCATCTATTCTGTCTTGAGCCAACGTTTTCTCAAGTTCTTTTCGAAATTTCTCGAAGCTTGACTCGCCTTTGTACGGTTGTAAATTTCGAACTTCATTTTCCATCTTGACCATGATCGCTTGACCGATTGTTTGATGCGTTGTGCTCGGAACTTGTGGCGATTCATTGATTGCCACCTTGATCAATGCTTCAATCATTTTCGTCATCAAGTCGTTGTTATGTTGTACTTCTTGTACCTGATTCATGGTTTGACTCGTTGTTATTGTTGTCACTTGCTGTGGTTGGTGGTATTGACATGCGTATGGTGTTGCTGTTGCCAATAGTACTCCGGGGTTGATCATCGAATTGCTTCCCGCGATTGGGATATGATTGTACTGTGATACCATAGGCGTTGCACCGTAGTATCAGTGAGCGTCGTTTTGTATTGCGCCGATTGTTAATTGCACTTGATTCCATGTCCTCATCGTTTGAAAAGTCCCGCAATTCGTCGTCACATATGGGACTTGCGCTTGATTGCATCCACTTGCGCTTTGGGTGGCACTGAAATTCGTTGTCGCACTAGGGACTTGTAGTTGGTTCCATGTGTTCACCGTTTGAAATGCACCGGTTCGTTCTTTATTTACACCGGTTTGCTCTTGGATTACACCGAATTGCTCTTGGTTTACACCGCGTCGTTCGTGATTGGTATCGACTTGGTCTTGATTCGCGTTCTGTCGTATTTGGTTCCTATACAATCGGTATATATTGGTTTGCACTGAATTCATTGCAATTTGTACCGAATTGTTCCGGGTTTGCATTCAATTGCATTTGGATTGCACCGAATCGATTGTAGTTTGTGTCAGGTTGGTTGTCATTTGCGTTGTATCGACTTTGGTCTGCACCGGTTGGTTCTTTATCTACACCGGTTTGGTGGCAGTTTGCTTCGGTTTGCTCTTGATTCCCGTTGAATCGTGTTTGAATTGCACTGAATTTGCCTTTCTTTGCACCGAATTGATTGCGACTTGTTTCTATTCGGCCTTGATTTCCATTGTATCGTCTTGATTTTGCACCGAATCTTTCTGTGAATGCAACGAAATGATCCTAATTTACGTCGGGTTGATTTCGATTTCTATAAAATTGTATTCGACTTGCACCGATTTGGTTTTGATTTGCTTCGAATTGCTCACTGTTTGTTTCGAGTCGGGCTCGGCTTGCATTTGTATTCGATTGTTGTTGCTCGTACATCTCGACTGTGCTTCTTTTTGCACCGATTTCATGGTCGTTGACCGTGACTATTATCGGTGTATTTGAACCGAATCTTTCTCGTTCTACGGCGCCATTTTGAGCTTGATCTCGTTCGAAAAATCTTCGTATTTCGATTCCTTCATCTGCGTCGGTGCTTTGCGATTCTTTCCTTCGTTGCGCTAGTGGAATTTCGGGTTCGTCTTGGTCGTAGCTTTGGCATAGTTTTTGCAATTCTTTGGTTAGAGTTGCATGTTTCTTTATGAATTGTAATTGCATTTCTTTTTGTTGTTGCAATTTTTGTATTGCTTCTCGCATTTCTTTTTCGCAATCGTGTGTTGTTGCGAATGGTCGGTCGTCGCTTGGTTCTTCTTGAAACGTCTCGGTGTAAGTTTGTTGTAGACTTCTTTTCTTGCAACTATTCTTGTACTTTTGGTTCCGGCGTTTTTTATTCGACTTCACGAAGTGTGTCTTCGAGTTATTTTGTCATGTTCGAGTCTGTCGTCGTTGCTTGTGTTTTTTCGTTTGCTGGTTCTTCCGTCCCGACGTTCTTAGGTTTCGTCGACGGCTCTTTGTCAATTGTCGTATTAGGTGGCGTTCTTTGAAGTGGCATATTAATATTTAGAATTTTGACAGGCTTGCGTAAAACGTACTGGTGTTGTGCATTATTAGTTCCTAATACACTATAAGTAATCCTTATTTTGGCTTCTGCCTTATTTAGGGTCGATTGGGTTTACTTTTTGGTTTTCAAAAAATAATGACCACTTATATTATTTTATTTAAACTGTCCCACTTTTACACAACATCGTGGTCAGCATGTTGTATCTTTTTAAATTCAGGGGCAGGGGTTGGATGGGGATTTTTCCATATGTCGGCTATCGGTTATTAAAAGGGGTGGCATTCGTCAGCGAAGGATTGTGCGGTTCGAGGTGTGGCCAGTAGAATGCCGGTGGGACGCTTGTTGCGGCGCGCGTCTTTCCGTCCGTGAGCGGTGTCAACTTTTGGGCAGGTCCAACCTTGTATTTCCTCTCTCCAAGACATCACATTTCACTCGTTTCAACTTCAACCTTAAAAGTAATATGAATTAATTTTCCTTCCCTGGGGAGACATTGACTTTCCCGGAGGGGCGACCCTTATAATTTCTCTTGTCAGGACATTTTCTACTATTTTGGGCATAGGGACTCATAATTTTCTTTATTTGGGCTATATGGTTCCTATATTTCAAAATACTACTTTGAAATTAAAATCTGATAATACTCAATATTTTCCGCCAAATACTAAGATTAATTCCATTTTCAAAACTTTCCCAAAAAGGGGGTGGTGGTTATGCTTCCCGAGCGGAATGGCACGCGGCCACACCTTGGATAACCACCCCATTTTACTCCTATTTCGGGGACTATTACTTCTTAAATACGGGTCAGAGTTTACAAACTTATAAATTCCCTTACTTTTGGTTTAAATAACACATTTCTCTCTGATTTATTATTAATTTCTCCCGGTGGGGTGTATCATATATCGTCCTCGGTAGGGTAACACCCATCCTCACTCGGGTGAAGCCCTTACCTCCCCCTGTCTGGTGATACATTACCTCTATACCATCATATTATACTCAATTTTACTCAAAAATCAACTTTTTTTACTTTATGGAAAATACTAGGGTTTCATTCCGTGGGGATAACTTCTATCCTAAGGTGGGACTACATTTCACTTCTCCCAGGGCTAATGACATTCTAATCGTCCCATAATCCTATTCTTCTTAACCTTTGGTGTCCCTCAACTTTCACCATTTTCCTTCCACAACTAAATACGTTAATATTTGATTTTCTAACTTCATACTAGGATAAGGGTTTCACAAACTAACCCAGGGGGTTCCCACTATCTATTCCTATCCTAAAAACTATCTGATTCTTATGGGATACCTAATAACACCCCTAAATTTCCTTCATTTCTATCCTATACATTTCTAAAATTTTAACAATATTATTATTAAATAATATTTATTACTAAATAAATTTAGCTAGCTACTGTTTTACTATAGTGTAAGTTGTTGGCTTTTTCGTCGAATCTGCCCATGCCCGAGAAGACATATTATTATTCAACGACGAGTCGGGTGTGTGTATTATTACGGCTTTGTTTTTCTGTTGTTCGTAATATATTTCGTGTTTTGATTTCCTTAATTAATCTTGTATACGTGGTGTAGTATTAGTACTGTATTAAATAATAGTTATTAAATGTTTATTATAGTATATTAGTAATCATTATAATATCTTTCTCTTGCTATTTACTAGAGTGGCTGATTTTGTTTATTCTATTATAATAGTCGATTTTACTTGCTTTAGTCGGATGATTTTGCGAGCGAGCTTTTAGTAGAACGTTTTCTAATATTATGAATTTTTCTCGATTTATGTCATTTCTGAGTTTATAATGTATCAGTATAACCGTGTCTGGACATACTTAGGACTCTTAGGTGCATACGTTTACTCCGTAGCACACGCTTAAACGTACTTAATCCGCAGTGACCCTTCAGGAGGTTGTACCTGTTCTTTGTATTCCTGCCGAGGAGGTGGGAATTATCAGGCAAAGTAAGACCTGATACATGGTTAAGGCAGTTCAGAGAAAGAGGGCAGCCCATCCCCTAAACGGGAACCTCTGGGTGGGATTGGTCTTTCTCCCTTTCCGGAACCCTTTTTACCACCCGTTGGACCCCAGGCTGCCACACCATGGGCTGCTCTATCGTCGAAGGCTGTGAAATTGGTAGCATACTTTAGGGTGGGACACAGTTACCGGAACTGTGTTTTCGCGCAAGCCTCGCCTAGGGGTTGCCCAATGCACAGGCCGGGGAAATTTCACGCTTAGGGGGCTTGGCAGTTATGGGCCAACACCCACGTTCTATTTAGGGGCATCCTGTGTCACTTGTCCTGTCCACACTCACACATAAATCTTATTCGATTTTTCAGGTTTTCGCGATCTACGAATATCCGATTCTTTTGGCTAACACGACATAGTATTTATATACCTTTTTATTGCGCGCTCAAAGTTAATACTTTTGCCTCAAAAATCTACAAAAACATAAAAATCATTATCAGTTTCTAAAGCTTGCGTGTGTTCTAGGCTAGTCCTAACGTGGTGTCAATACTTTGTTAATTGTTATCTAATACATTTCTAGTGCATAAAGCTAGACATTGCTAAGTTTTTTTTCCTTGTACAGTTTTTCTTGTAATACTAATCTTGTTACTTACTTTCTTCACAAATTTTCAGCTTAACAACGGGTATTAAAATTTTCCAACGAATTGGTGTTATTGTTAATCAAATCTGAGCCGATCTCCAATTACTTAGTGCTTGTGTTCTTCCAAATAAAGGTGCTGGTCACCTATAGCGGCGTAAATATCCTCTCTGGCGCTAGCATTAGCTTGTCCCCTAGAAACTTATGTTTACTTGCTTACAAGGTGCTAGGCAACCATAAAACTCATCCTTGTTCCCATACGTTATTAGGTTATATCGTTATTGCAGTACGTATCTTTAATTTTAGGCAACTTGTATATAGCAATAGTTTTAGAGTCCTGGTGCAATTTTTCTGCATTCCTTACTAGTATTACACACAACACAGGTAATACATTTTATTCCTTGGTTAATACTCAAGTAATAAGACATTCCAGGGTGAATCATTATGCAATCTATAAGCTTTGGACCTGACGGTGACAAATGCTTTCTTTAGCTCCATACCCTGTCTTAACTCGGGCCGCATTGCTGAGTTAAGCCAGAGCTTGGACGCCTTCAGAGCTAATGCAGTTCACTCCTCCTTTAATACTGATAAACTATAAAATAAAAGCTAAAAGTAAATGCAAGATTTCTTAGTTATTTCTCTTTCAAAATCTATACGGAAATTTCAATTAACAAATACTATTGATCGTTACGTGAACATCTTTTGCTAACGAGATTTCTCAATAAATATTTTGCTACTGAAAATACCAATTTCATCCGTTAACATTACTCGATGTCAATCTAAAATCGGCTGTTCACGGGACTACTCGGGCGCACTGTGACAGTATTAAGTTTTGTCAGTGACTACAAACAAAAGTTTCTAAAGAGCTCTAGATTAAATCCTATACGAGCCTACACGGGCACAGCAGATATCAGAAAAGCTTTGTATAAAATCTTACAACCAAATTATCAAAATACTACGGACTCGCCACTCGAGCTCGCTGTAGTTTAAAGATAACTTGTCATCCCATAAAACCATATATGAACAACTTCACATTGTTAACATACCAATTTTTCACAAAGCTCTAATTCACAATCAAAATCTACTTTTTCTAAATTATATTTTCAATTTAACATTATACCACGGCTCGTTATGCGAACCTGCCCCGGTATACTTACGCGTGGATGGCACAATTACTCGAGCTTGCCAACGCTGACCAAAATTATATAAAATTAGTTTTGAATTTAACCGAACCAATCTTTAGGCTTTTACAATACCAAAATTTATTACCACGGCTCGTTATGCGAACTCGCCGGGGTATAATTATTAATAGCACAGATAGTCGAGTCCGCTATCTAAATTTTACCTTGCATAAAATAAATTATTTCAAATTCGCTATGGCTGAGAGGTGCCGGGTGCCCAAAATCAAGCCAGACTACATTTATAATTATTGCTCCAAGCAAACTCACCTTTCTCTAGTTTCTCTGATACTTTTATGCCACAAATGGTTCCATTCAATTATTACATAAGCCACAACTAATGTTCCACTTAAATCACTCAAGCAATTGTTTAACGTAACTTACTCATTACACACGGCCAACTCAACTTATTTTAGGAACGGTTATATGATCCAGATACAACCTTGATATCCCTGCCCGGGACAATGACATGTCTACCACTGGGAACTCGCGCAACTCTCACCTCGTGACAAAGGGTATCTCCGACCGCTGGTAGACCGGTCCATCCCTTGGTGGCTTCCTTTTCCTTATTCTTGACTTTACTTATATTTTTGGACAATTCCCGAACTCGCTCTGTTTTCACCCCCTTCCTTTTGGCCACCATTGGAGATGTCGGTTACGTTTTGGTAAGAAACGTGCCGCGGAGAAGGCCGATAAGCTCACAAGCGGTACTAGAGCCTTTGTATTTTGCGTTGCGGCGTGATCCTTGCTCGGCGCTATTGCTCGAGTTCCAGATAGACGGTCCACAGACACGAATAATGAATGTTTATTACAAAGGATAAAATATTAGGCACGGAGACACCGTTGACCAATTTAGGCACTCTTTTGGATACTATAACCGACTACATACTTTCCTCGGTGCTCGTTTAGAAAAGTATTGGTACTATTCTTTTGTACCGTATTTTCGCTCACACCAACTTCGCGCTAGTTTTCCAATACAGTTATTCGAGCTCTCGTTACCAAATCATTGGTACTATATTTAGTACCCGATTATTTTTCAACTCACACTCGTACTTCACCGGACTTTATTGCACAGTCTGACTTCCTCTAAAGCACAGTTTGACTCGTATCCTTCGCACACTTAGGCCACTAATTCGGTAAGCTTGACGATCCCTATCTAGTACTATAACCGTTAATTTTATTTAACCGACCACTGGGCTAAGGGCCGAGTGTAAGCTCCTTTCCAGTTGGACAGTTACAGTGCCGTATGCGTAACCGCTGACGTATCAGTACTATTGTCTAACAAGCACCAGACCACTCTCCACAATATAAAACCATTAAAAATAATAACTAAAATCTATAAGATTAGCTAAGTAACCCGCATCAAACAAAAACACAAAACAATTATAAAGCGATCTGAAGTTTTCAGGGATGACACACAACTATCCCGTACGAGATCAGAACTAGACTGAAATTAAACATAAATTTAACTTAGATTTACTTAATAAGAAAAACAATACGACATTATGCAAATTAGATAAAAACAAATTTTATAAATTTTAGAAATTTGAGATTTTGAAAATCCAGGGAGCGATATAATAAACTAATTCTTAAGTTGGCGTCAACACCTAGCTATGTCATTACATAGCAAAGTATACGAAAAAATATAGCAAAATAAGTAGCAAGAATTTTAGTCATTATAATCTTGCCATAAATTGCACATTGCTAGTTTTATACAAATTACGGGTAAAAGGAGATGCTAGTTTTATATATACTACTTGTGGAAAACTTTCAACTGTAAGTTTTTAAATTGATCAATAGCTGTGCTATTGTTAAATATATAACATTACGCCCCTCAGCGTTACATGCACACTATTTACAGAAGATAAAACAATATCGACACAAGATGAAAATCAAAGTAAAAGCACAGCTCCAGCTAGACGGCGTAGGATTACCGAATGCTCATTTCCCTTGTAAAATTTAACGAAACAAAAAGGATAAGTTATTTCTAATAAACTTGTCGTAATCTTCCGAATAGCTGACTAGTATTTGAGTGCAACGGCAACCGCCAACAAAACTAAGTAGCCAACCTGTCTCTACGCCCGAAGCGGTAGAAAATTTGTTTAGCGATTTTGTGTCACAAAATAAAATATTAGGAATATTAGATCTCGTCAATGCTTTTAAAGTGGTCAACGACGATATCAACCTGCCATTTGACGAGTTCTTTGAAACTCCCCACCGGTTACTGCGCGGTCACGAGCGGAAAATATTTGTGCAGCCCTGCCGGACAAATGTACGGAAACACTTTTTCGCCTCCAGGATTGTCCGGGCCTGGAACGATCTGCCGAGTGCCCTTGTAGAATCAACATCAGTTGACAAGTTCAAAAGGCTGTTGAAAGGGGCGCGTCAAAACGTCTAAAAATTAGACTTGCGATCCTAAACCGTCTGAAGGTTAGTTAGTTCTTTAATATTTTCATCTTTTGATATCATTTCCTAATCTTCATTTTGTTGCATAATGTGATAGCATCCTTTCCTTAAGTTCCTATCATCAAAGTACGGTCACTTCCTTAAATATCCGTTTATAGTTTTAGAACCGCCTGACCACACATGCGAAAGGGCCTGGGTTTATGCTGTATTACCGCATACACGAATTATAAATACAACTTCTTCTTCTTTGTCTTGAGCGTTTGCCCCACTCAGTGGCGTAGATTTTATTTAAAATCTTGGGGGTTGATAAATTTTCGGAAAAAATCAAAATGTCATTGGTCCTCAGCTTATAGGAGCCTTAAACTGAGCTAATAGGTGGTTGGGGCAGGGGTGGGCGGTGCCTCGCGTGTGACTATCTGTGCCCTACTGTGAAGCATTGCAGAGAAGGAAGAGAATCGGCGATCGAGCGATACACCTTACAAATCCTGACACGCATTTAAGCTTCGGATGAATGTTTTGCAGATGGTATAGCGCCAGAGGTTGTTACATTCCGTACATGCCAGTGGGGTATTGGGCGCTGTACCCCGCCTCCCCCATGGAAAAAATTAGCTCATAGACCAAAATATACCGCCGAGGAGCAAAGATGCCCCACACCACTATCCGCTCTGGAAAATCTAGACCCACGAAACGGTGACACCAAGGGACCAGCTGAACCACACCCGCGCACGGCGGCCTGCTACACGGCGGCCCGCATGATATGTATGCATTATTAAATGAAAACTTCATTAGCAGTGCCTAGCTTTCGTCGGTAATCCTTCGTTGTCGAAGATGATTTTTAAGCAATAGTGAAAGACAGTGTCTGCATGCTCGTCTGTGAGCAGTAAGCCCGGCTGCAGAACGACATCGGCGATCGCAATAGTGACAGCTGAATTCGCCTGAGACTGGAGCTGTATGACGCCTGTCGTGTGCAGCCTGCGATGCAGATTGTCTTTTTGCTTCGACTATCTTTTTGGCTTGGTGTAGTGAGTTACGCTAAACCGCTCTGTCAGACGCCTGCTGTTCCCATGTGCTTGGATTTATATTCGCACCGACCATGTTCCTCTTTAGTGTGTCTTTGAACCTCAGCCTCTGTCCACCACATTTTCGCTTACCATGTTCAAGCTTGCTGAACAACACTTTTTGGGTAGGCGATCGTCTGGCATTCGTGAGATGTGACCAGCCCACCTGAGTTGTGCTGCGGTAATGCGTGCTTCAACGCTTGCCACGCCTGCGCGTTGGAGGATAGCGACATCTGATATTTTGTCTTACCACGTGATGTTCATAATCTGGCAAAGATTGCGGAGTTGAATGCGGCCGAGCTGCCTGACAAACTTCCGGTGGAGGACTAGCGTCTCTGTTGCGTATAGTAAACATTGCAGAACTGCAGCATTGTACACTTTAATTTTGCTATGCAGTTTTATGTCATGCCTGGACCACAGCCGATCTTTGAAAGTGCCGAAGGCTTTACAGGCTGATTGAATTCTTCTGTTTATCTCTGCATATATTGAGTTGTCGTTGGGAACAGAGCTACCCAGATAAATATAGGAATGAGCATTTGTCAGGTTTTGGCCATTGACGGATACCACCGGCTTCGTTCCAACCATTGGAGACGGTGGCGGTAGATATAGTAGTTCCGTTTTGGCAGTGTTGATGCGAAGCCCGAAACTCGCTGCTGCATCACTAAAGGCTTTCATTATCTCTTGTATGTCGGACTGGTTCGAAGCCACGAGCGCTGAGTCATCAGCGTGGAGCAATTCCCTTACACAAATAGAAGTGGTTTTAGTGGAGGCCTTCAGTCTGGTAAGATTGAACAGACCTCCATTAAGACGAGTGCGAAGATAGACTCCTTTGTCTGTCTTTTGGCTAACGAATTCGAGCATCGCTGCCAGATAGAGAGCGAATAACGTTGGCGCCAGTACACATCCCTGCTTGACTCCGTGCTTTACGGTGAAGGGGGTGCTCGTGTTGGACGCAATCGAGACTGTTGCTGTCATGTTGTGATGAAACTGTCTAAAACAACGTTCGTGAATTTGCCGGTACATCCGAAGTGTGAAACTACTTTCCACAGAGTTGTGCGGTCAATGGTGTCGAAGGCCTTCGAGAAGTCAACAGATACGATGTAGAGCGATTGGTGTTGTTCGACCGCTTTTTCCTGTACCTGCCTAAGAGTGAAAATCATGTCACATGTAGATCTGCCAGCTCTGAAGCCGCACTGGCTTTCGGGTAGAATCTTTTCGGAGACAATTTTCAGACGGTTAAGCAGCACTTTGGCGAAGACTTTGCCAGGAATGGAGAGGAGCGACATTCATCGATGACTGCCGCAGTCACTCCTTTCTCCATTTTTCTTATAAACTGTAACGATACGAGCGTCCTTAAAGTCTTGGGGTAGCTGTTCATTGTCCCAACACATGTTGAAAAGCTCAAACAGGCTCTATATTAACGGATGTCCACAGCCTTCAGCAGTTCTGCAGCTATATTATCTGGCCCTGGCGACTTTCCGGGTCGTGTCTTTTTCAGCGCTTGCTCGACTTCACGAAGGGTGATTGGGTCGTCGAGCTTTCGCACTACTGGATGTGGTTCTAAGCTTCCCAAGACGCGAGGATCTGTCGCTTCACGTCGGTTCACAAGGTTTTTGAAGTGTTCTTTCCATCGTTCTGTGATGTCTGGAAGATCTGTCAGAAGACGGCTGCCGTCGGCTGTTTTCACTGGGACGACAGAATTGGTTCGGGGTCCGTACACCGATTTGAGCTCAGGGAACACTCCTCTACTGTTACCGGTGTCGGCGAACCTTTGCAGCTGCGCAGCTTCTTCTTCCCACCACGCATTTTTCATACGCCTTGTTTCACGCTGCAGAAACGATCTTGCTTTTGCAAGGGCATCCTTATTCCGAGCGGAGTTATTGCTAAGATACCGAGAATAAGCTTTGCTCTTGGAATCTATGAGAGCCCTTATGTCTCCGCCGTTTTCGATAAACCAATCGGGTGTTTTCCGTGCCGGGTAGCCAAGTACTTTTGTTGAGGTGTCGATTATAGTGTATCGGATGTTTGTCCAAGCGGTTTCAACGTCACTACTTAGTGCGTCTACGGTTAGTTTCTCCTGAATCGAGTCTCTGAATGCATCACGCACTTAAGTATCGGAGAGCTTATTTATGTATAGCCGTTTAGGTTGAGCCGTGGCGATTTTTCTCCTGGGCCAGCTGAGTTGAAAGTCGACTTTGCTTCTTATTAGGTAGTGGTCCGTTGAGCATTCCGCACCTCGCATCGCTCTTGTTACTGTAATTTTTCTAGGTGATGCTTTCTCTTGATGGCATAGTCGAGCAGGTGGAAATGCTTGGAACGTGGGTGCATCCAGTAGTAGAAATGATGGTCAGGCTTGTTGAAGGATGTATTCGTTATGCAGAGTTCACGCTGGGTGCAAAAGTGCAACAGCAAAGCACCATTTGAGTTAGCGTTTCCTTTTCCAAATTTACCGATGACACCGTCGTACGTGTTGTAGTCGCTGCCAACCCTAGCGTTGAAATCTCCCAATAACAAAAGCCGGTCAGATATTGGGACGGCATCGACAACTTTTTCAAGTTCCTCGTAGAAAGCTTCTTTATCCTCGTCCGTGTAGCTGATAGTGGGGGCGTAGGCACATATGAGTGTGAGAAAGTTCTTGCTCCTGAGCGGGATGCGTAGACTCATCAGCCTCTCTGATACGCCTTTAGGCAGTGTTGTCAGCTTTGACGTGAGTTTATTGCTGATTGCGAACGCTACTCCTGCTTCTTTTCACGTCCCTGTCTTTCCGTGCCAAAATATTGTATGTGTTGCCTCACGTATTTGCCCTTGGCCCTCCGTTCTGGTCTCCTGTAGGGCGGCAATAGCAATACCATATCTCTCCAGCTCTTCACATATCAAAGCCGAGCGTCTCTCAGGTTTGTTATCTTTGTCAAGCATCGTGCGAACATTCCATGTAGCGACTGCCAACTTGATTTTAGTTTTCGTACCGCTTAGGTGGAGTCCCGTTGACCGCGGTTTGCCAACCAGGGAGTTGTGGGATGAGCTTTGTTTACCCCGCCTTTTCTAGGAGCTTCCCCATATTGGGGCGGGCAGTGCTGCCCCTGAATAGGGCTGCCCGGTCGCTCGCATAGCTGCCTCAGTCTGCTGTCACTCCTTCTTACAGTCTGCGACCATCCGATGCGATCCGCCTGCGTGTAGGATCCGTACTAGCAGCTTCCAGCTCCTCTGCCTGCCACCGCCGTACTTCATCCATCGCCGTAGGGCTTTCACCTTTCCCTCACCTTGCACGATAATTTAGGCCTGCGATGTCGTGCCCCCATCGTCACTACTCTCTGGGCCACGAGGCTTTGTCGGCGGTACACCGAAATAAAACAGATTAGGGAAGCCTGGTGACTGCCCCGCAGTAGTCGCTACGGACCGTGTGTGCCACCTGTTGACTTATATGGGTTCTCCCGCGTGCCATGCTGAGGCGACCGTCATTGACTTTTTAGCCAGGCGCTCGCGCCAGTATCCATCAGCCTGCTGCCACTGATGTGTGCCATTTCACCCATGACTGATGACTTTTTTCTCGTGGTTAGTCGCCCACAGAGCCATTTAACCCATGACTGGAGACTTTTTGCTCGTGGTTTGTCCCCACATAGTCCATTGGGTAGGTTTTAAGGCGCCTGCGGAACGCCCTCGCTAACAGCTTGTCACCGAGACATTAACTGGCATTTTATAGGCTCATAATCTGGACGACTTATGAGCCACCAGCGTCTCCCAATGGTAACCATGACTCCTGTTTGTCAGCCGGAGTACGTATATATCCTTCCCTGCTGGGTACCGAGATACCGCGCTCAGCGCTGAGGCGAGCACTCTGAAGGAACGCAGGACAAATGCCCAACTATCGACAGACAGATGCCCAACTAGCGCCACGCCTAGCTTTAGTGACATAGGAAACGCAGGGGAAATATTAAATACGAATATATATGAGCGAACTATATAATGTGTAACATTGTGTTTCTTAAAAACTTACACAACACCTATATACTTATATAAATAAAACCGTTAAAAATAGACTTAAACAATTAGCATATTAGTCAACAGTCAATGTCTGTTGGAATACGAGATGTCTGTAATGTATTTTCAAATAAGAGTTAATAGCAAATGAATATAGTGGATTTCGCAGCCCAACTGGGTCCAAACTAAAGAGGTGGGATGTCTAAATATCACGTTGAGTACGCAGAACTAGATTTGACGTAGATACCTTTTTCACGGTGCTACCTCTAAAAGCAAAACCAATTTTACTCTACCAATCAACGCAGTGTTTATTTGGCGCCGGCGACATACTGAATTTCTAGGAAAAAATGCTAGCGCTTTGTGACATTCCGAATTCCGTTAAATACTAGGCAGTCTAGAAGTGCTGGATCGAACATAAATATTTTCAAAAGTGGGGGGGGTTGTCATAAGGCACCAACCCTGTTGTCAAAATTGTGGGGGGTTAAAATCCCACCAACCCACCCCCTAAGTCTAAGCCCATGGTCCCACTACATTGCGCGGTCCGCTTCTTTGCAAAGACCTCTCCATTTTATCAGGGCACCGTTGGGATTGCAATAACAATCCTCATGTCTGCGTTCAGTCGATCCATCCATGTTTTCCTCGGTCTTTCGAGAGGCCGACGCCCTGGTGGGTCTAGTATGAACGATGTCTGTGCTACTGAACCTTCTTCCCGGCGAATGATGTGTCCGTACCACCGCAGTCTCGTTTTTTGCATCTTCCTTACTACAGGTGTTATCCCCTTGCGTCTGCGAACATCGTCCTGACATGATCCCATTTTGTTACTCCCAAGCACCATCGCAGCATACGCTTTTCCATTGCATGAAAGACTTGCTCAACTATTGCCGTTGTTGGCCAGTATTCCTATCCGTATAGAGCAACGGGTCTTATGACGCATTAATAAACTTTCGCCTTCAGACGCTGTGGTATTCGGTGGTCGCATAGGACACCGGTTACTTACCGCCATCTAACCCAGGCAGCTGTTAAATCATCGCACGAACCTCAGGAGTGAGGTGACCATCATTGGTGATAAGGGATCCGAGGTACTTGACGACGCGTTGGATTATAAATACAACATACCTGTATTAAATAAAAAAATAGGCCGCAGACTCAGGTGTTGAATCCAGGGTATCGTTAGATCAAAGTAGATAGTCGTGCGGTTACACAATATGTGCGTGTACAGAGCTCGGGTTCATATGTCACAGAGCACACTGTCATTATTGAAAGATAAACTATTGACACCAAAGCCAAATGTGTGAATCCAAACCTTCGCAGATAAATTTGATGTTTTAGCCAAACATTTTATGTTTTGATGGCCTTCATTTTGCCCCTATTAACCTCTTTCATGGCACTCTGCTGACGGCTAGCTGCTCCTTGTCGTCCTGGTCCACGTTGCATCCTCGTATCAGTTCTCGCCAATAGTGGACGGTGGTTTGGCTGTCGTTACTGCCGCCCGATCCATACTATCCCATGGCCTTGGTGGTGCGTTCGTTTGGCTTCCTCAGTACATGACCAGGTCCTTGGAGGCTTCTCCCTTCCACGTTCTGGCGACTATTACTGGCGCACCACAAACATGTTGGTGGCCGTTACTTGCATTTGCATTAGAACTGGTCCTTTACTTTTGTTCGTCAACACGTATCTGTAGGCCTGTTCCATGAATTGTTGCAGTTTTTTTCGGCTCACCTTCGTGCCACGGCCTGACCGACGGTCGAAGAGCACACACGACTCCGCACATGCCTCGATCACATTTGCTTGTGTTTTCTTTGTCATCTTCGCCTTCTTCAGCCTTTTTATTGCAAAGCCTGCTCTTCCTACTCTCGCAATTCGCTTCTTTCTCGCAGTCTTCTTTCGCCCGATCCAGCAGCCCAGAATCCTGACCCCAGCTTTGACCCCATATCTTGCTCCCGCGAGAAGATGAGATTTCCGTCCTTTCCGTGGTGTCATTTCTCTCCGAATCGTTTCATGAATTCTTTCCCGGTGGGCACCTGTCCGTCTTGTCCAGCAGCGTCGTATTATCGACGAGCAGGAATTCAGTGACCGTGAGCGTCGCAGTGGCTGAGTTGAAAAAGCCGCCGTGTAGCCTACGTGGTCCTAGGGGTGTTTAGTCCCACCGTAGACTACACGCAGCTACGACAATGCGAACACCAAGGGATATATGATTTTGTGAGCTCAATCCTAAGGCCTTAACGTGTAGCACTTATAATGCAGACAGTTTATTTCTACACAACAACAATTTACAAACTTTATACACAATAAACACATAAACGGCAGAACCGTACTCACCTTGATCGCGCAGCTTCTGAGGCCGACTGGGGCCCTGATCTGCGCAACCACTCAAATAACTTTTCTAAACCCTATTTCTTGGAACTCAAAATAAACGTAATCCTGAAATCTCTCTAACCCGTTAGTTTTTAATATAAGTGCTGCCAACCAGGTTGCGAATTCTGAGAATTGTTAAATTCGCTCTCTAACAAAAATTTTAATTTTTGCGTTAGAGAACCCCTTTTTATGAAATTCTTGAAATCCCTAACTCATAACAAATTTTAAGATTTTACAGAAAATTCAGTAGAAATACACTTACATATTCGCTAATGTAAGTGTAACAGTTAAGGTACCCAGGGGCTACACTCAAATCCGATAAGTAAGCAAACTATAGCCCCGGCACACAAATTATAAGATTTTAAGTTGTTTTACACTTTCTTAAAGTTATATTTTTCAAGAATTAAATAAATTATTATTACCAGAAATGACCGAGGGGATGAGGTCTGTAACTCCTTAACGGGTGGGTCAATTGAAGCCAAATTTGGTATGAATGATCTACAGTGTGCCCTATCTGATTTGGCATTAAAATCCCATTTTGACCCAATCATCCCCCCTGCCAGTTGCGACCACAATTATACAGGTTATATTTCTTTAAGCTTAGCATGCTGAGAATTTTTGAACAGAAAACAATAAGTTTTAAGGTTTTTATATACAGACTCATAGACTGACGCTATACACAGAACTCAATTAAACATACACCGTTTTCACGTTGCATACAAATAAAATATGACAGCAAATCAAATACACATATCAGAACAGCGCTTGTAATAAATATAATACACAGCGGATACACACTAGACAACAGATAAACAGATTTTGTTGATGACGCAAGATCTCATAGGAATTTTTTGTCACAGCCGTCAGGCTGTGACATTGATTTCACCTTCTGTCAGAGTGTGCATTACAGCTTTAATTGCACTGCACTGCACGAATCTCTTATAGTCATGAAAGCCTTTTCAGACCCGACCGCTGGAGTCTGCATGCCAGGCAAAAATGGCATGCAGCAAACGTCTCGGATTTGTTGACAACAGATTGAGATCAAAACGTTTAGGAATTCCGAGAATTGATGACATCGAAAATTATATTATCAACTTTACCAGGTCTGAATTACATTAATGCTATTTCATAGACAGCATATTCGCAAACGCTGAAGTCAAATAATTTGACATGTTTCAAAAACCATATATTATGTTGAACCGTCGTAAAGTTAATATTTAAGTAATTTGAAATTTTTGATTTTGAAATTTTGAACTTTGAAATTTTTGGCGTGTTTAAATCAATTATTCACTATCATGTTTAAGACTTTGTGGTAGGCGCTTACAAAATTTGATAACTATTGTCGTATCTTATAGCAGTTTGGCCAAAATGTTTGAAAAAATATACGCTGCATCATCGCCACATGAAATTTTTGGCATGTTTAAATCAATGATTCACTATCATGTTTAAGACTTTGTGGTAGGCGGTTACAAAATTTTATAACTATTGTCGTATCTTATAGCAGTTTGGCCAAAATGTTTGAAAAAATATACGCTGCATCATCGCCACATGAAGTTTTTGACATGTTCTTCTAAATCATTGATTCACGAACACGTTTAAAATTTTGCGGTACGCGATTGGAAAATTTTATAGCGATTTTCGTATCTTACAAAACATGAAAGTTTGAATTTAATACTATTTGGATCATCTCACAATTTGCCTTTTAGTGTGGTCATATATGTTTAATACCTGTAAACCTAAGTCTAATTTTAAGTCTAAGGTTAGGCTTAGTTTGGGCTCATAATTAAGAATTAAATTGCCCGTACATCTAGTTTTTTTACTTTCTACGGACTAGGGGAACGTGATAATGATCCAAGACGGTAATCTTACTATGTTTATATTCTATAAACAATGCTTTTGCAAATAGTGTGGGATTGTCTATGCGTTTGAGAAACGAGGCCGCATTCGGTGCACTGTGTATAAACAGGAAATTGGCAGTTTAATGATATAGTGTAATAGGCGGTTTCCCCGTTCCGTTAAAGCCGGACCCCCTACCCTCTCCCCTGGAGGGTCTGGCGTTTCCCGTCCCCTGCAGAACACCCGACCCTGCCATAGGTGCCACAGGCGCCAAATCCGTAGGTACTTTTCGTCGCGCCCAAGGCGCCGCGCACCACTCTGTCAGCCTTTCGCAGACACTCCACTCTCTCGGAGTCTGAAGGCCTCCTACTGAAACGTGGCTGGCTATCCCCTGGGACCTTGAACCTCGAACATGTATGAATTAAATACAGAAGCGGCAGCAGATGACGAAAATCCGACAGTCGTTTTACTATCATAATAACGCTTCTTCTACTAACTGCATCGTATATCTTACCATATATTTTATAAAACTTCCACTAAAAACGTAAACCCATCATGTGAACGATCGAGTCATTGATGATAATAGATGGCTGTATAGGTACCAAATGGAAATGTAGGTGGAATTATATTTCTAAATGACTGTGCCTAAAATATAAATTTGATTCATTGTATAGTCGTAATTTTTTATTTATTATTAATAAATTTTCCTCAAACGTCTAAAAAAATCTTATCTGTGCCCATTACACATCCATACAGCTTTTATTTGAGAAATTTGTTTAGAACATTGGGGGGTTTGTTTCTTTATGGGTTTAAGATAAAATTTAAGCTATTGGAAAAATGAAACTATCATTTTTCCTTCATTTTCTTAAGTTTTTCTTTGTGTTTTTTCTTTTTTCAAAAATTAAATCATATACATATAAACATGAATATCATAAGTTATGGTATATATTATAGTTTAGCTCCGATATTAGCAATCGATTTATGTAATCTCAAAAACCCACTTTAGACTAATTTTTTTTCAAAATGTGATCTAAAAATATTGTTTTATATTTTTAGCCCATAATTCACTGGATTATTATTGGGTTTATACGAGGTCTTTAATCTCGCAGATATATACGTTCTGCTTTTCAGAGTTGGCTTTTTCAATCAAATGTTTATGGGATTCTTTAAACTTAACGTTGTTACACTATCAATAAGGAGCAGCTAAAGTTTTCGATGCGTTTGGAACCAAGAATTCCGAGATCCACAGTATCGGATGGTCAGCTTTCTGATTAGAATCCAAACCGGATTGAAGTTGGTTGGTACATTGCCTTGAGAGCTTCCAGGCGAACATATCATGTATGATAGTTGATGCGTCAGTCAGAATCAGTTCCTACATTTGTAGTGTTCTTTATGTTTTAGAAGTATAGCTTTTAATATTCATAAAATATTATTAATTAATAGTTAATAAAATATAATTTATATAATTAATATTATTATTACATTCATACTAACAATATTAATATTCATAATAAGGTTTATATATATTATATTCATATATATATTATATTCAGAAGGTTTTAATCTTGCATTAGACAAAGTCGTCCTGAGCATAGTTCTTACAAATAGAAAGAAACCTATAACCAGACCATACATGTATGACGTCCGAGGTTCGCGGGAGAATAGCCGGTGCTGCAGGGGGCTTTCGGCCTCTTCATGTAGATCTGCCGATCCTTATGATAGGGAATCAGAGGTCAGGGTAATAAATTTTTTAAATTTTTTGGGACTCAAAGTTTTTTCTAATTGTAAACAAATTTTGCCTAAATTTTGTCGATTATTCCCAGTTTCTACCAATTTTCGCCCTATATTTGCCAATTTTTCCCCAATTTTTATCAATTTATACCGAAATTTTGCCAATTACGCTAAAGTTTTACGGAAGTTTTGTGGATTTTGCCCGCTTCCCTCTTTCCCCATGAGCATACATGGACCAGACCTATGTAACTTTGATTTAATCTCTTTTATATTTATCTTTATTATAACAAACGCATTACATTTTATTTTATTCCAAACATCCGTAATTACTGTATCCGCATTTCCATGCTGCTATTTTTCTATTTTGCCTAACCCTTTCTTACCCTGTGGGAGCAAATGGATCCAACGCACATTCTAGTGGGTGTAGCGTTACCTGTCAAACTACATTAAAGAACCGAGCAACAGCTCCGAAATATGGCAGTCATTTTTTGACATACGCTGCAATCAATATATAGTACACCTGGATTTGATCCTGCTGCCGGCTCGGATTTCTGCAATAAACAAAACCTAATTATATAGCCAAGAAAAGGGAAATACGTTGTAAAGCGTTGTCGTGATGCGCGATTATCCCCATTTGGTGCAGTTCATAATTGTAATGGTCAAGGTAACCTTGAGGGGCCAAAGTATAATGCATGCCATGCCGTTCCCTATAGAATGCCTAAGCCTAAGCTTAGGTTCTTATATAACATATACACTAAGCCTAAGATTAAGTTGGGGGCTCCCGCCCCCGAACCACCTACTTTAAGCTGTTCTTTCTTCTAACAATTAACGATATAACCTATTGCCATTCAGGATTACCTGGGTCATTGTAATTGGCAAAATTATCAAGCATTCTTACTGTTTTTATGCATATTATGGGTCAGTGAGGTAATTCCAAGCGAGTATTCATTCATTTTTCAATTTTACAGTGAAGATATTGAGCTATCAAATGAAATGAAAATTTCGTAAAAACTAATTACAAAGTATGGCTTCAGGTTTTATTACCAATTGACTGCTTTTGTTTTATTTTTTGTTTGTTTTTAATCTGATATAAAATAGGTATTGTGCTATTAATTAACATCTTTCCAATCTTTACCTTTGAGATGTCGTTTGAGATGAAAGCTGAAATTTTGCAAAACTATATATGGAAAAGGAAAAGCGTTGTAATTTCGCGTGAAAATTTAAAAATTTACAAAACCATTTTACTGTTTTTAGCAAGTTGTTTTCCATGTTTATTCAATATTGTTTCCATACGAAAATTTGTGAAAATTGTGTCAAAATTTCTGTCTTGGTTTTTGATCGAAATATCAATCAGGTTTCTGTTCAATAATTAACCACGCCTGATGGACTGTCTGGGGTAATACTGTTAGAGGAAACGAGTTGTAAACTTACCATATATGCCCCAAGTCCGATTTTCAAGGGAGGCGGGCCCTTGGGGTAGCGGTGGAGCTCGTCGGTGCTTATGTGTTCGGCATCCGTGGCGCCGCTAGGGGGAAAGTTGGACGACCTGTAACCGCGGTGGTACTGCCGATGCTTCGGGCGGAAGGGGCCCTCAGGGTGCGCCCACCTACCCTCTATAAGCATGTATGCCAATTGCAAAAGAGAGAAATGAACATTGAAATGTAATTTTCTGATCTTTAGGAAAAACAGTGAATATAGATAATGTTAGTATACGTTCTCTTTAGATTAACGTTACATAATGCGTCAGATCCGATGCTGAGATGAGCGAAGACACGCACAATTTTATCGAATATGAGTGGAATGATTTAAAGCAAAAAATTTAGGTAGCATAATCGCAGTAACCAGCAAAAGTAGACTGTTATTTTCGATATGATCAGATCTCGGCTGACAGGATGTTGTAAATCAGAACGCGGCATTTAAGCGATGTTACTTTGTATAAAATCTCTGCTCAATTAGAATATAGATTAACTGACTTGTCTGATATTTTTAAAATATTTTAGCTCAATTAAATATTAATATGGTAAAATTTTACTATTGATAGATATATCATGCCCATGATAATTAATGAAGTTGTAAATTTAGGAAATGCACAGGTTTTTGACTCGTTAAAGTAGTCGCATCGGAGAGTCACTTAGTATATATTTTTAGAAAACCATAAAAAATGTACTAAAATTCTAAAATATAAATGAAATATGACACAGGTTCTCTTCGTGTATTCGTCAAAAAAATTTGAAATTCTTAATTTTAAAATTACCTTCATTTATCATAAATAAAATTTTAGGTACGTTACATTAAACTGCTGTTTCGAACAATCGATACAATGTTTAGTAAAGTTTTAGAAAAATATTAAAAATTCTAAAATTATAAATTGACTTATCTCCTAAGTTTGACACGTTTTATTTTGCCGTGTAGGTCGTCAAAAAATTTGAAACTCATAATTTTAAATTTTCCATGAAATTTTTGAACTTTTGCTGTAAACTGTGAGACATACGGTACGCGTGATCTTCAATACTCCCTTGTCGATGGTAATTGGCATGTAATTGGTAAGAAACAATTTTTGATTTACGGTATGATAATAATTGCCATTTGATAGATACAAACATGGTTGTCGGACGATGTAATTTTGCAATATTGACATATTTGATCTGAAAAATAGTTTGTGAAACTATGTGGCGATAAAAAATTGAAATCGTTGTAAGTAATTTTTGTGAAACACTAATTGGTATTGACATATCATCGTATTTCGCAACTTTTTTCATTAAAACTCTCCTATACACTGTCAATTACTTTACTGAGTAGCCGACACTTATACGTCTGAGAATTGTTCTTTCATAATTGTTCGGTTGAGGACACGTTGTGGATTCAGGTATTCGGCTGAATATTATTTTCTATATAGACTTTTTTAGGAGTCACGTTTGTTATATTTTCAAGAAATATATACGGTAAAATAATCTGGTGTAGAATATGTGAACTTTTAATTTTTGTACCTATTGTCAATGTATGAGCCACATCCTGTAACCATTAGCCTTTGGATGCGCACAGCAAGAGTTGGCGGACCTCTGCTTTACCAGCAAAAGAGGGCTGTCGTAAACGCGGCACCCAATGTTCCGTTAGTCTCTCCCATCTCAACATTTCAGTGGTTCACGGCGTCCTTTTACACTTTTAAAATCCGAAAACCGTAGTAATTTTCCGTAGTCTATGAATTTTTAATATAAATCGTAAGATCACTTAGTCGTCTGCTTTAATAGGTAGGGAAAATCTAAGTTACTGATTTTAGCACAGCTGTGGCCAGACGAACTGTCGCCAGCTACCTCGATATCACATTTTTGTTGTTATGAGAAACTGAAATAGCAAGCCGAAGTTCCACTAAGCTACCTCGATTTATGTTTTAGAACCAACAGTAGAAATTGTGTATTACTACAAAAAAATATGAGTTTTGTTTTCAAAGTTTGCAATTTAAATATCTCTGTTTTATTATGTTCTAAATTGGTTAAATTTTGAACTTTTAATGCTTTGACATTTTAGAATTTATGTTTTACAATATTTAAGAACTAAAAAATTTAGTTATTGGTTATCGCTAAAAATTACTATAATTACACAGAGATAACAATCGTGTTGCAGCAGTAGCTCCAATTCGAGAGAATCTATATTTTATGAGATTGTAAATCTGTACCATTATACCACAAGCCCCGATCACAGCGTGTTCAGCTATGCTATATATGCTAGCGTAGTGAGATGCTACAAATCAAACTGCAAAAGTTGCCCCTGTGTCTGGCCTGTCATTAACACCCGTCAATCAAAAATTAGTGGGTTAATTATTACTTTTGAACACTGAATCCTGATAAACTTTTAGTCAAGCTCTAACATTTACTTCTGCTGCACAAAACAAACATATATAAATAGTTTATTTAAAGACCCTGACTAAATTATAGCTATAATATTTACATTTGTCTTACCTATCTAAGCTAATACAGTTAGTTACAGAGATATATTTGATATGAAACAGCGTTTTTCTATCATAAACTACCGTCGTCACCCTGTTTTGCGGCGAGTTTTTGGTGTTGCTTGAAAAAAATATTTCTTATCAGATCAAAAACTGAAAAAAAATATTCCCAACGTCTGATTTATCAACCTTTTAGAGTTATGGCAAACATAGCGGCTTTATTTGGCACCCCCACGATTTCTTACGTCAGGTGTGCTCAATTTGAGACAATTTTTTTAAGGTAATTAGGCTAATTTCTGACACACAACAATGCCCAAACCCAGAGCATCATAAAACTTAATGACTGTATTTTATATTTAAAAAAAGTAACCAAGAAGTTTCGCAAATATGTACAGAAATGCTTCTGTTGAAAAAGGCCTAGTTAATTCAATAAAAGCCATTTTGAGTTTCGTAGTTTTTAGCAAAGACAAATGACAAAAGCTTTTCAGTTCGGCAACGTAGGGTAACTGTGCTAATACCCATTCGGTTATAGAAATGCTTCTGTTGAAAGATGCCTAGTTGGTTCAATAAAAGCCATTTTGAGGTTGTAGACAAATGACAAAAGCTTTTCAGTTCGGCAACGTAGGGTAATTGTGCTAATAAGCATTCGAGTTTCTTTTCCCAATGACCCTGACTTTACTTTTATCACTGTCGAGACTTCCTTCGCATTTGTTTGGCTTGCTACAGATATACTTATAAATCGAACCATACTTAAGCTGTGTTCACACGCTCAAACTTTTTGCTCAAATTTTGATCAAAATTTGAGCTCAAATTTTGATCAAATTTTGATCAAAGTTTGAAAGCATCATTTTTGCATTTTTGGTGAGTTTGAATGCGGGAACACCGTTCAAAATTTTCAAGGATATTCCTGTAGCCAATCACCGACAAGGTTCATTACATGAAAAAGTTTCAGCTCAAGTTTTGTTCTCAAATTTTGAAATATCGCAATTTTTCGTTAAAAATAACCGTCAAATTTTGATCAAAATTTGATTAAATTTTGAGCTCAAATTTTTAGCTCATAATTTGAGCAAAAAGTTTAAGCGTGTGAACACGCCTTTAACCTTTTAACTCTTACAATCGTTCGACAGCAACTAATTATGTTTCAAAGCGTTGTACCAAGAGTACACTATTAAAATTTGTAGAAGCACATGACAATCGGTCATACTCATGTACTTTGCTTTACTTGATGATGTGATCATTATTCGCCTTAGTCTCCTCCAAAGGATTAAACGGGGTTCCCTCTTCCCAATACGCCTAGGGTGGTATAAGCCTACCCCCTCCTTCAAGGATTCTTGAGGCTGTAGCAGGTAACAAGTTGCTCATAAGCGTAGAGTAGGATTATCAATTACGGTTGGCTCCTGAAATATTGCTCTTCGCCCATTACTATTGGAAACCTGTTATATGCTACTGTCCAAGGAACCTTGGGGATAGGTCTATAGCCCTCCTCCCCAGAATAACCTTAGGTGGTAAGTCGTTTTCATATTCACCTTTTCTTTCTAAAAAACGAATGTATATTGCATATTGTCTTAAACAAACATTTGCCGTAGCCGCGGTCGGAATCGGAATCGTATTGGCGAGAGCCTAAAACGACAGCCACTAAGTATTCTGGGAGCTGTTGCTCGGTTCCTTAAGGAATCTGCTAACGCACGCGAATGACAACCACGTGCAAACGCACCCCGCACGACAAACTCGACTAATGGCTTGCATCTCAATATACGCTGTACAAATGTGTCATTTTAAGAACGAAATAGTTACGGGCATCACAAATACCAATTAAAGAATAATTTTAATATCATATGTCCAATCCTAATTAAATAGAGTTACTACAGGGTTTTGGTACTTATGCGATGATATTTATCATAAAATAAAGAAGTTACCAAATACACATATTAAATATATACTAAAAACACATAATAAATACCCACACATACACACATATATATATTTATCGGGTCTTTTCGGTTAATCCGCCGTCCGAAATTGATCAATTTTAAAGTTACAGCGACAGTTTTACTGCAGTTCAGCTCAGCCGTACGAATTGGTTCAGATAATGTCAATGTTGGCCACTTTTATGACAAAAATTCGTTCCGATTTCTTTTGAGCACCCGAAAGCACCCAAAATTTTCGAAAAAATTTTTTTGGACTTAAACGTAATAGGCTCAGCCTTGGGTCTAAGATTTGACATAAACAGAAATAACTTTTTAACACGTGAGCCGATTCATCTGATTTATCAACTAAGTCCCAGAGACAAAAACTTTTGTAAGAGCTAGGCGAGACAAAACTTATAGATTTGACACAATCAAAAATAACCTTTCAACCTGTGAACTGATTTTTCCGCTAAATTCCAGAGAACAAAATTTTTCTAAGAGCCAGACGACACATAAAATGTATAGATTTCACATAAACAAAAATACTCGTTTAACACTTGAACCGATTCTGCTAATTTTTCTCCTAAATAGGAGAGATCGAAATTTTTCTAAGAGCCACACGACACATAAAACGTATAATGAGGGAATTTTTACCCAAAATTCTTCAGACTAAATTTAGAAATAACACTGTAATTTCTCTTCACGTATCAATGTTTGATAATAATTTGTGTAAACATATATATCAGTCACATAAATCCTACTATTAGTAAAAATAATTAAATTTCTCAGAATTTTTTTAAATTAATACTTGCTGATAACACAATATTCTTAGCACTCTCAAGAATATTTAGAGAATTATATCTAACGTTTATTGTTCTCAGAATCGATATATTTTCTTGGTAAAAGTTTGTGTCAGTTTACAAAAGAAGCAGAGTGAAGTGATGTTGTATTGCTATTGAAACTTGACATAAAGTGAGCTGTAGGTACATCCTGTCTGTCAAGTGGATTTGTAAATTTTGACTTTTACAAATACCGCCAGTTAAATTTAGACATTTTTTTATAAATATATATATATTTTAAATTATAATTATTGACTTAAATTCTAATATTTAAACAAATATCAACAACAAATTCAGGGAATTGTGTAAATATTATTTTAGTTTATTAGATTCGATTAAAAGTTGTGGCGTGTCTTTAGCTTAAATACCGCCAAAGACTTACATTTAACCTGTTAGTTGTTGTTGCTCTCTGAATTAATGGTACCATCTTGTTCCTGACATCCCGTATGTGTACGTTAAATAATAGTTTTGTTCGTTCGTTCTGAATTTCCACTGAAGAAAATTAATAAAATGCTGCTGTAAAAATGTTAAATTTTGATTATACTACAAATATTGGGAAAAGTTTGTGTTCCAAGTTAACAATATTTCGCTATTAGACTTAATAGCTATTATTGTTAGTAAAAAGCTTAAAGTTTTTCTTGGTTTTTATTATTATCTGCAGTTGGTTTTTGAGAATTTATATTGTTATTATGGAGTACGAATTTTAAATCTTTACAAAGTTCACTCTGTAAATTTGTAATCTAATCTTATTACATTCGGATAATTTCGTAAATGGTGTGAAATTTAAGTATTACAAGAGAAAATATTTTGTAGCAACTACGTTTTAAAAATATTGGCTATTAATCATAAATGTATTTAAGTATTTTATTATTATTAAACATGCGTATATATCATAGCTGTTCAAGGATACTCCCTTTGAGGTTTAGATGGTTCTGGCAGGAGTGGGTGCGCTGTTGGTAGAATAATCGGTAGCAAATAAGTTTTATAATCTTCCGCTATTTTTTGCCTCACAATTACTGGAATTTTTCCACGCCTTGGCGTTCGGCTTCAGGGGGAACACGGTTTAGGGCGGCTAGGATACGAGGAACCTACCCCGGTGGACACCTGTGAAGTGACTATGCATATAGTTATGTCGAGGCTACGAGGTCTCATGATGATAGATGTGTAGTCGGGGGGGGGGAGGTCGCCTTGTGGACAGGGGAGGTAGAGAACTTCGAGGGGTGCAGCTTGGAATAACGTCATGCAGGCCAACGACATCCGATAAAAACAATCGATGATAATGATAATGATGGTTTTAATTTGATTTTTGTTTAAAGACAGGATAGACGATAAAAGATATAGAAATATTAGTGGGATAAAGCTAATCCAGATGATAATCTAGATTAGTTGTACTTACAAAGAGCAGCCAGCCTTAAAGTGCATGATCCGAGCTTTCCAACTTCGGGAGGATCGATGCTTCTCAATCCACACGTTACGGAATTTATGCCGATGAGAGCAGCTGATCGTTTTATTGAGACCTAGGTCAAGAGCAGTGTGTACTCACCAAGGGTATCCAGCGCTAAAGTGTTTGATCCGTGCCTTCCAAATTCGGGAGGATCGATGCATCTCGATCCACCCGTCACGGAATTTGTGTGAACGACCGCAGTTAATCGTTCTTGTGGTCGTTACAGCGTGACCTGGGTCAAGATCTCAATACTCAACTCGTGTAAAAGTGGGGAAAAGTTTTGGGCTTTTGGGAAATTAAACTGATTTATCCCAGAAATTAATCCTGGCTCTAAGCGAAACGTAGAATTTCATAGCGTCTACAAATTCATACAACATACTACCTTGATATTTTGAGTCGCTGTCAAAGTTTTCTATATTCGAAGAACATAGTTTTTGTTACTCAATGTTACTCAAAGTTTTCGTTCAAATTGTGTCTTTACCTATTTTGTATATATTGTGATAAAACATAATTGAGTAAATATTTACTCTTTTTGCTATAAAATAAATCTTCAAACGAGGAAAAAGTGAAAACATTATATAATTATAGTTACTATTTTTTTGTGAAATTTTGCAAGAATATAAGTTATTATAAAAAGAATTTCGGAAGTTTAAATAAATATAAATTTTCAATGAGAGTTTCTTCATACTAATAGTTGTAAAAACAAAAGACATTCTTTATTTTATGAGATTATAGAATTATTTTATTATAAAATTTGTTGTGTCACAGGACATATGCAATTCTGGTGTAGTTAGTGCGATAAACTTATTGCAAATAGAGTAAAATTCTGCTATTTTAACTCAGATTTTTGTTTAGTTTTTATTTTCATATCCATTGGAATTTAAAATACTATTTGTTTGGCATACTATGGCGTTCGTGATATAGTAAGCCTAGGTCTGAGCCTTAGCCTAAAGCTAAAGCCCTTATGTGAGTCATATACTAAAACCTTATGGCGTGTTCACATGCTCAAACTTTTTGCTCAAATTTTGAGCTCAAAATTTGGGTTCAAAATTTGGTCAAAATTTGACGGTGAGTTTTAAAGAAAAATTGCAATATTTTAAAATTTGAGCTCAAACTATTTCAGGAAACACAGCTTGTCGATGATTGGCTACACGAATATGCTTGAAAAGTTTGAGCAGTTTTCACACTGTCAAACTTAAAAAAATGTAAAAATAAATGCTTTCAAATTTTGATTAAAATTTGAGATCAAATTTTGTTGAAAATATGAGCAAAAAGTTTGAGCGTGTAAACACGCCTTGAGGCTAAGTCGGGGAGGAGGGATGCCATCTCGTAAAGCCACCACATTAAGTATTCTTTTTTAAGAGTGTAACCTACGCCATTAACGTAAGCCATGGGCCACAACACGCATAACTGATTTTGAACAAAACCTATCTTGGTTTCTGGTCTTGTTTCACAACTTGTAGCGAGTATTTGCTTCGATTTTGGATTGTCTAACGGATTGAAATAGTTAGAAACAACAGCTTTTGGTTCCGAGGCCCATCGGCTTGGAATAGTATGACACAAACACTGCGTGACAATACTCTCAAGGTGACTGCGTTTAAAGCAAAACTGAAGACTCACTGATTCCCAGTTTCCCAGATTGATATTACAGACTTGTTCCATTCTGAGTATAGTATATTCTGACAATCTCTTGCGCTGTTGCAACGCTTCTGCGTAAAAGGCGCTTTATAAAAGCTATTATTATTATTATTATTATTATTATTATTATTATTATTATTATTATTATTATTATTATTATTATTATTAACCAACTTCAGTTAGAAAGGTATATATCTCAAAATTTAGTAATTTATTCACAATCATATATGTGTTGCTTAATCCCTCAATAATTTTATCTCGTAAATGCTAGCAGCACCATATCCAAATGGTGGATATCCCAAGAAAGTGTTAAACAAGTATCGACAGGTCTTCAGTTTTGAATCGGAGAACAGTGAACATGATGAAATGTAAAAATACAATGATAGAAAATATGAAATGGTTCTGCAACTCACATCCTCATATAAATTGCAAATGCAATACTTAGCTGTTTGCTACATCGCACGCTTGTTAAAGATGTTTAACATCTTGCTTCGTGTATTAGTTTGTATTTCGACTGGCGTTGAACAAACTGTTGTCGGAGCCAATGAATTTAAAGACGTTTTTATCTTAGAGTTCCGCTCGTCAACCGCTGAGCTATGACAATGTTTTCGACCTGATTCTTAAGGCACCGCAAGTGAATAACAATACGCAGCCAAGCGCACACTACGGAACGAACTTAGTTAACGCACAATACTTGGTATTGTATAAACTTGCCGCTGAGCAACCACATAACTTATAAAATTATATGAATCATTTTAATTTCCTTCTAATCGAAGTGTGCCAACACGCTTGTCAAGTCTAACCGATATGGTATATATGCTTTTTAAGCACCTACTAAACGGTTTCAGCTAAAATTCAGACTTGTGTTGGCGCAGCTTTGACGCAAAGGGTCTAACAGGATCGCTTTTTCAAAGAATGCATAATTTCATAACCATGAAGCTGAGTCACTGGAGTCTAGTATATAAAATCCACCTGGCATCTAAAATTCACGACCGCCTCCATTACATCTTCTACATTTATTTAACGACAAGATTCAGTGATTATGACGTGTGGCTTATGGTACATTTTAAACATTAGGATCTAATATTTAATATTTATCATATGTTTTATATATTGAAATAATATAACATATATTTTTAATTTTGTATTTAAATATAATAAATTAAGACTAAAAATATAGCTTAGATATGCGTCGTATATGTTTTTGTTTGATAGCTCCTTTTCAGGTTTTCAATGGCTATAATCTCATTAAACACTGCCATTAGCTTAATTTCATTATTATTGCTAATTGTGTGCCATGGTAAGTGATTTCAGTATCTCAGATGCATTCCATAATGCCGCCTTGTTTTATTTGCGTCGCAAGTATTAATGCCGAAGCTTTGTAACACTTTCCAACTAGATGCGATGCGCTAATTGAGTTTGTCGTACAGCGTACGTTTGCACGTCAGTTGTTGTTTGCTCGCTTTGTGATGTTCCTTAAGAAGCCGCCCAACAGCTCTTAAATAACGCAGTGGCTAAAGTACAACGGTCTCACTAAAACTATCTAGGTTCAATCCGCCGTCATGGCAAAACATTGTTCAACAGTGTACAAAAACGCAGTAATTCATATAGGAAATATGTTAAGCCAAATTATGGTATCGTTCAATTAAACCAAGTTAGCACTATCTATCCAAATAAGATTATTGGAATAGGTATGGACACGGTTATGTGCGCCGTGCAATTTTTGACCAGCTCAAAGTGGCGCCATAAATCGAACCAGGGCTGTATTTGCACGGTGTGCAAGCAGCGTGACCAATCCACTGAGCTGTCCTAAAGCTTTTCGCAGTTGCTTAAAGTAGCCTGGGAAAGCGAGCGAATAACAACACACATGCAAACATACGCCAATCTGCAAACTCAGTTTACACAACGCGTTGCAATATCCAATATTTATCTCTTGGCAATATTAGGCATTAAAGGGTTAGTCGAAATTTTTTAAGATGGCGCCGTTTTGGCATCATAATTTCTGAATATTAGATATGTTAATCAGCATAGTTGGTAAACAGGAGTGTTCTTGCTTAGCCGATAGAGTAAATTAGGAAAAAACTGTATAACTCTGTGGTTTTTGTGTTTATAAAACTTTGCTCAAATACTACTGGCTCTGAAAAGCAATGCAAAATATAGGGACCATGTTTCAAATTTCAGTAGTAAATTTTATGAAGTCAAAACAAAATAAAATATATTAAATTTGTTTTAAGACAAACCAAAATATTACTGTGTTACAAACAAACTGTCATAGAATGCCGCCCCGACTTCATCGGTACGGATCTGCTAGTAAAGTCAAGGGATAGTCAAATTGATACATTCACAGCACTGGTGGGTCCAGAAATTTTTGATCAGGGCTGGGGCGGGGGGGTGGGGGGGGTGGGCTCGACCCCATATCGTTGATGACCAAATTATGCTAACATTTTTGATATTTTTTCAATTTTTTATTTCAAATTTTTGACAAATTGGCATGTGCGAACAAGTTTGCGCAATGCTCCGCGACCAAAAGTCAGGTTTTGAGCCAATGTAATTTTTTTATGCGGAACTAAAATGTATGCTATGCCGTTCTCGATATGCCAAGACAGCTCTGTAGTGTATTATTTCTTTTTGAACATTTTTAACTAGGATTTAATGTGTTTTTGTGGTGTTGTAGTAAAATTTATATCATTGGTGAGATTAAATACTCTTGTATAATTTGATTAAATTCTAAACTTGTGGAATCATAAATGCACGAGGTAGGTCCCAGATGGGCTAGCCTGTCCTTCGGGGATGTGGGAGTTCATTTGGTGCTAAGCCCAAGTGAGTTTAAATTTTTCAAAAGCTTTTGAGACTCATAATTTTTCCAAATTTTTGGCAATTTTCCTTTAATTATTTTCAATGTTCCCACGACCTTTCCCAATTTTGGCCAAAATTTGTTGCGCGCCTCTGGCTCGAGGTGGAGGTGGATGAGGAAGGGGGCATCGGGGATGGAGATCGGTGCTTCTGGCCCAAGAGGGGTCTCAGCCGTCAGGGGCGGCATAATCTAGCTCCCCATAAACGTGTACGTTTAGAATTCTTTCTCTAAATTCAACTTAGCTACTTAGAATGATTTTGTTTTTTTTTCGTGTACTAGCATATATTTTAGCCTTTAGCAATCGTGTTGTACTAGCCACTGTTCGAAGAAACTGCCATTTTGTAACAACATCCTGATTTCAATCAATTAAAATTTACAGATGCTCAAGCACGACAACGCACACAAATCGTGAAATATTGTCCAGGTGGGATCCGACCACGGGACTATTGCTACCGACAAGAAGGATTTCAATGCTCGCAGTATCCGAGGCAAACGTATTGCTATGCATGGGGTGAGGCTGGTCTATGTTGTCCGTACGTGCAAACATATTCAGGTAAAATGATAAGATTGTTATTTTATTAAATTTCTAATTAGTATTTATACTCACATTTCAATTTATACAAAATTAAATGCTTGCGCTTATAAAATTGTTAATTTCTCAATTATTCAAGCTTCGGTCTTTTAGCTTCTAACGTGCATCGGGAACACACAACAATCTGCATCAAAGGTACTCGGTTTTCTCGCTGGCTCGTAAGAGCTCCAGATTATTTCTGGAACTAAAATTATAAAAATGAGATGGAATGAAATTCGCGTCATAATTTATGAAAAATCTTGGTAATATTCGCAGAGCTTATTAAACGTATGACACACCTTCATAGTATATATTCCAAGAATTTATTAATTTACAGATAAAATTCTTCCTACTTTATCATTCTGCAGTGAACAAAAATTGCAGTCATAAATTTCGAACAATGTTTTAAAATTATAAATGTTTGTTATTTTTAACGACATAACCCAATCTCAAAGGATGTTCGAAGATATCCAAACATTCTTGAGAGGTGTAAACCGCAAAACGATCATAATCCTGATCGAGTGTCATTTGAACTTTTCATTGTATGTCATGTCAAGTGTCATTTGTATACTGATTTTTCATTAAACCCCATTGCATTTGCAGTATTCGACCTTTTCATTGTATGTCATGTCAAGTGTCATTTGTATACTGATTTTTCATTAAACCCCATGGCATTTGCAGTATTCGACCTTATCATTGTATGTCATGTCAAGTGTGATTTGTATACTGATATTTCATTAAATCCCATTGCATTTGCAGTATTCGACCTTTTCATTGTATGTCATGTCAAGTGTCATTTGTATACTGATTTTTCATTAAACCCCATGGCATTTACAGTATTCGACCTTATCATTGTATGTCATGTCAAGTGTCATTTGTATACTGATATTTCATTAAATCCCATTGCATTTGCAGTATTCGACCTTTTCATTGTATGTCATGTCAAGTGTATTTTGTATACTGATTTTTTATTAAACCCTCTTGCATTTACATTATTTGCAACATCATATAGAACAACATTGATTCATTTGTCATTACTACGGGCAATAGTAGATATAGGCGCTATAGATAGGTGTCCGTCTATAGAGGAAAGTTGTTGTGCTACACCCTAACGACTCGGAACCCTTTAGGGTCTAATTTACCCCTCCCCTGAGGCCCCTCAACGGGAAATTTTAGCAATTATAAGCAAAATATTGCCTTAAGTTTTTTTACACACATATAATATTTTGGGAAAAAAATAGATAAAAATTGAAGAAAATAAGTTGAAAATTGTGGAAAATTATGAGTTTTCAAAATTTTCGAAATCTTGTCCTGTCACACAGCCCTTCTCGCCGAAACCATTCATCTAACTCATAAATTGACAGACATTAGACACCTATGTCATCTATATACATGCCTTCGAATTGTTTTTGTTGTGTTTTTTCGAACAAACATATCTAAATATTTCTTTCCTAATCCTTAGTACAACTATGCCCTAAAAGTTCTGCAGAATTACACGGTTTCTTTACATATTATTAGGAGAAGCCAAATGATTACATAGTTGCGATGATTGATAGAGGAACTTATTCCAAAGCAGCTCAGGGGTACATCCACGGGGTCCACTACCAACCTACCCGGGTTCGAATCATCACGGCGTCTAAATTTTCGGTCTTCTACAAAAAAACACATAAATTAGTCTTGAGCTTGAAATGAGTGAATTGAAATAGCTTTTAATGCCGTAGTCAAGGTACAGGTAGTACACTGCTATCAGTGCAAACTAATCCTAAAGCCATTGGATGATATGCGGTGGTTTTACACAATCAACTAAGCCTAATCGTCGGAACTAATGAACCATCCACATTAAAGAGGACCCGTCTTCCAAAACCTGACATATTGTTTCATCACGCATACGTTATGTAAATAATTTTAATCCGTATGTAAGTAAGTTGATTTCAATCCAGTAAAGTGTATTTTGTACAATATTGAACAAACTTTTGCTCCAACAACGGACTGAACTTGAATAGCTCGGTGCAATTCTCGTGCACTAGCCACTACGCTATTTAGGAGCTGTGTTTCTAGGTTCATAAAGGAACCTTGCAAATCCAACGAATCACAACGCATGTGTAAAAGCACGAGGCACTAGCCAAGCAATGTGAGTTGTGACAAATAAGTCAATTTACGAACGAAAAGGATAAAAAAAATTTTGGATTCCACAAATATCTTTATAAAGCTGCATTTTTCAAAACCTTACTCTAACACAATAACAATTAAAGCTTTTCGGACATTGAACATATTTGAACTAAGTAATCGAAAAACCTCAAATATATTTCAATATTTCTAAACACGATTTAATACCAATTTTACGTCACTCACTGTAGCAGCGTAGCTTTTATCAATTTTGCAATTTAGTGCTTTTTCCAGGGCACCAATTCCAAAGCAACTCTCAAGGATCGCGGAATTTAGCCTATCGTCAACCGTTAAGCGCCAGTGCTACCAACAACAACAAAAACGCAAGAGCGTACACCGAATACCGACAAACACCGCTCAAAAAGAACAGTGCCCGAGGATATTCGCCAACATCGTCGTATTCGTTGCCGACGCCGTATGGAAACACATGGACCGGTTATGTTAAACAGCAGGTAAGAAGGCCCTAAACTGCCTTCCAGGTATAAGTATAGCGAGCTTGCATTGCAAAGGACCGTACGGTTGTGGTGATCACGTTTACACGTGTGTGGTTGGTGCATGCATTTCTGTGTGAATAATACATAAGGCATAGGTCTGGACGAGGGCGTAGTGGGATTACTTCTCTCCCGGAAGCTCCGAACCCACTCAGCTCTAGGCCAAAGGCGCGCGGAAAATATTAGCACAATTTCCCAAAAATTGTGGCAAAATCGTGGTAAAAATTAGGGTATAATTGACAAAAATCTGGGACAAATCTACTTCTGAGGACGTCAAGCTCCCTCCTGACCGTCTATACCCTCTCCCCTTAAGCAGACATTATGCAATACATTTTGTCATTTATCGTATATATACATAATACATGCTTATAGGTGTAGGGGATTACAGTCTGATGTGTCAGACCCCTCTGACATTTCGGCTAACCCCTTTCCTCCTCTGTGTGTCGCCTTAGGCGACGAGTCACAGACGCTGTAAACGCTGCACCACCAGTCCCTGTCGGCTGGTTGATATCTCCCTGAGATTTTGAAGGTCGATTCTCCCTCTCCCGGGAGCTCGGGTCGACTTCGAAAATCTTAGAATCCTGGGTCTTCTTAGAAATGTATGGTCTTTAACTGTATTTTCAGGCAAATATAAAATCAGCTGCTTTTAAATGTCAATTCTTGTTTAGCAGACAATAAATGTTAGAAATGGTCGTTTTACATACCTGGGTGTTTTCCGGCATCTTTCCGTAAGAAAATGATCTATTTCGAAGATAGAACTGTGATTTTTACGTCCATGGAAATAGCTCATCAAAGCGGTTCAGAATATGCCTGAAAAGGTTTTTGACAATTTTACAATAAAGTCCTATCGCATTTTGAACTCTCTTATTTTATATTTGCATCCATTGAGACAGCTCATAGAAGCGATTCAGAATATACCAAAAAGGTTTTAGACAATTTTGAAATGAAGTCCTATCGCATTTTGAACTCTCTTATTTTATATTTGCATCCATTGAGACAGCTCATAGAAGCGATTCAGAATATACCAAAAAGGTTTTAGACAATTTTGAAATGAAGTCCTATCGCATTTTGAACTCTCTTATTTTATATTTGCATTCATTGAAACAGCTCGTGGAAGCGGTTCAGAAAATGCCGAAAAAGGTTTTAGACAATTTTACAATAAAGTCCTATCGCATTTTGACCATTCTTACTTTATATTTGCTAACGGCTTAAATTGTCGCAAAATATTTGTATGAAAGTATGTATGCCTTCAGCCTGGGGATAGAAATTTATTAATAGTAAATTTTAATATGCAAAGGCTCGTTGTTTACGGCCTGCACATTCCATAAATGCTTTAGATGCATTCTTCGTTTCGTACAAATAATCTTAGAGGCAATTATTTGACGAATTTAGGCATATATATTTACGGTTCTTTTTGTTTTCAGGTCATGAATAATCCAGTTGTGATGTACTCAAAATCAACTTGCCCGTATTGCAAAGCAGCAAAAGGGTTGTTCTCAACGTACGGTATTAGCTATGTCGCCTACGACTACGATCTAATACCAAATGGGCCACAGATTATTCTTGCCTCCAAACGCTTAACGGGTCTCGGAACGGTTCCGCAAATTTTTGTTTGCGGTAAATTTCTTGGAGGTTAGTAAATATTAAATATTTTTATTAAAGATATTCAGGGCCCCAAGGTTTATATATAATCAAGGTACCGGTGCTACCAAAAGTCGTCACAGATTATTCTTGCCTCCAAATGCTTAACGGGTCTGGGAACGGTTCCGCAAATTTTTGTTTGCGGTAAATTTCTTGGAGGTTTGTAAATATTAAATATTTTTATTAAAGGTATTCAGGGCGCCAAGGTTTATATATAATCAAGGTGCCGGTGCTACCAAAAGTCGTCACAGATTATTCTTGCCCCCAAACGCTTAACGGGTCTCGGAACAGTCCCGCAAATTTTTGTTTGCGGTAAATTTCTTGGAGGTTAGTGAATATTAAATATTTTTATTAAAGGTATTCAGGGCTCCAAGGTTTATATATAATCAAGGTTCCGGTGCTACCAAAAGTCGTCACAGATTATTCTTGCCTCCAAACGCTTAACGGGTCTCGGAACGGTTCCGTAAATTTTTGTTTGCGGTAAATTTCTTGGAGGTTAGTAAATATTAAATATTTTTATTAAGGATATTAAGGGCCCCAAGGTATATATCGCACTGGAGGGTGAAAAGGACTACTATATAATAGAAATTTGTACTTGATAAGATAAGGCTCGTAAATTAAAAGGCCCCCAAAACTTTTATTTCTAATAGAGTTAAATTTGATGTTCGCACTGATTTGTATTGAAGATACCCGATAGATAAGGTATTTTTAGTCATAACCGTAAACCCTTTTGATAATAACAATTTGAGACACGGCATTCAACATTTTCGTTCGTAACGGTCATTAATATTTCGCCATCAGATTCCAATTTTACGTTCTGAAGACCGCCAGTTGCAAACCGTTAAAAGGATGCTTTTAATACTATTTGTGGTATGCAGCTCATTGTTTAATGACCACGGCGTAATGTAGATAAGTTTCAGACAACAATGATATTTTCAATTAGTAACCTCAGCTAATCTCACTAGGTACTTCATAGGGTATTTATACATTCTCAGTTTGTCTTACATTTTCAAAAAATGCAAACGTGAAACATTAGATGTAAATTAAGGAGCTCTTGAGTTAGTTAGGTGTTCTGGACAATATATTATATTGCAATTAGCGGTCAATATATATTTTTGATACGATGTCTCTGATAATCGTTGATAATTTTAAACGTAGGATTTCTTTCAATATCCGCTCAAATGACTGTGGTAGATTTTTGTGAGTTTCATGACTTTTCTGGTCAAAAAATACCTATGATAAGATAACTTTTCATAATATCAAAACTAACTGTTGTCCAATTCTAATTGTCTAATAAACAAATATTAAAAATACTTCTATCCATTGATGAATGATCAATCGTGATAGCCTGGCAAACTTTTATTGCCAAGGCCGGACCCAATTTCAACAAAACTAGATAGCTTCATCCACATTAGTCTCGATTAAATATTGATTATAGTAAACCCGTGTAATGCCGACACTTCGACCCTCCCCTATAGTAATACATGTAGCCAATTTTGTGTAAACCCGACAATAGTCCGGGTAAACTCGACATTTCCGGGTAAACTCGACAGCATATTTCCAGCTGTTAAAAACCATAGTTATATAGAAATAGTTGTTAAAAAACTTAATACAGACTACATTACGGGTTTCGAACTCAAAAATTTATCTAAGCAAATTTATAACGTCAGTATCAATTTTATACTGCTCGTGCAACTGAATTTTGAAGAACCTAAACACTACCAAAAAGCGATACCAATTGAAAAACCTTTAATGAAAATAATATGAAATGATGCACAAATAAAAAATGCTGAAAATGTATGCAACAAAATATGAAATGATGTACAAATAATAAATTGTCAAAAATGCGCAACATGAACATTCTTTAAACTCTAGTTTCTATGCCTGCGATCGGCGACTTCAGAGAAAGTATTGGTTGTATGGGAAGGAGCAGCAGAAACTCAGATTGGCCGATATAAAATATCACTCTTGTAAAATAAACGAAAATTACCTCAACGATTTCTAACAAAACACATTGGCAGGCTTATGTGGCAACCGGAATAATATACTAATGCAATAGCTCCACCGCTAGTTCAGTTATGTGCACTATTCGAGCAATCCAAACACGAAAATGTATAGGTAAAAAAGCAAATTAAGAGTAATTAAAATTGTTTTTCCATGGTTAGATATGTTTCAAATTTGCATTAGTTCAATGTTTTTAAAACAATGCAACGTCTTTTGAGAACAAAATATCCTTACGCCAGAGACAAATCAGCAATTTCCTTCGCATAGACTTCACCACACGTATAATGCAGACAAATCCCCCTGATGTAAACTTTGTGTCACACTTGGCATGGCACCATTTGTGGCAACCATTACACTGGTACCAGTCACCCAGATTTACCGTAGCTGTGATTGCATATAGGACACCACCACTATGTATTATCTAAGGTTTTGAGCGCCGTTTCCATTTGCTGGGGTAACCATTGCTGAACTTTAATACGACTGTGAGCCCATGATGTATTTGTTTTGCGTTTTGGTGCAGTTTGTTTCGGTTTCGACAAAGTCAGTTTGCGGTTAACACTATAGGCGTAATTTCTGGACTCTTTAGGAAAAACTGCAGGCGGCAAACCACTACGTCCACGATCAGGAGTTACATTTTTTACACGAGCCTTTTAAAGCTAAAACGTGAAACTAGATCGTACATATCAGATAAATTTACCAGCAATGGCGTAGCCAACGTGGAAACACAACGGTATCATTTTTACCGGAATGCGATACCTTAGGCAGCATTTTTACGTCAAGCCGATATTTTACTCCTAAATCGTAATATACCGGGGTTACTGGTTTGACAAATGCCAATGCGTATTAGTGTCTACGGACATTTTTGACAAAAAGGGAAACGACTGCCGAAATCGTTCAAAAGGGGTATTTGTTTCGAAATTTTGTCGTTTCAGTAGTCAAGTGGGCATGACAACAATATGGGTCGTTCCAGAACATGACTTGTGTGGAAACCTGGTTTAAGGCTCAAGCCTAACATTTAGAGATTAACATTGCTACAGTTATTTTCGGCACCATAAGAAACACTTAAACAAATTCAGCGGTTCAAACTTAGAGTTGCTTCCACACGTAGTGTCCGGGTGTTCCGTGTATTTTGGCACAAAGGGTTCAGGGTTCGGGTCCAATTATTTTACTTTACAAATCCGAGTCCAGCTTTGAATTTTTAAAAGCTACAACTCTAGTTCAAACATGTGTATAAAGTACAGCTAGCAGCCACTTGGGCATTGTGCTGTGATGTTATAATTATGCCTGAACATTTTATGTTAAAATTGAATCACAGCCAAATCCACTTGTTTGATATCTCGATTTCGTTCATGAATTACCTGTGAAACGTAACTCCCAAATTGTACTCACACTTTAATTGGAAAATGTAAAAGCATGTTATCAAGCATGAAATTTCGAAGGTAGCGACGATGCGATCCGTTTTGTTATCAAAATCTATGTTTCTGATGGTATTATGGCTATCTTATGTACGTTAGACTGATTCATCTGCTCAACAGATCGCTTAATATATATTGTCGACATTACCCTGAAATGTCGACTTTACCCAGATAAAGCGTCGGCAATAGCCGGAGCACATCAAAATTCGAAGGTTTTGCAAAAACCCAAGTATTGATATACTTGTTCCAATTACAGGAAATAAATTTACATATTCAAAAAATTTGGATCATTTACGACAAATCTGTGAAAAAATTCAACATTTCTCTAGGTAACAGCAAAATCTAGGTCGACAAACTTAACCTTTAAAAAATTAACTAGTCAGAAATTCCGGGTATTCTCGACAATAGCAGTTTTGTACACAAAACTGAACTAAAAATTTATAAAATACATAATTTCTCTGCACAGGCATACAGTCGGCAGCAGTAGCTATGTTACTATATAAAAATATATAAAAATTATTTATTTTAGAGCAAGAAACATGCGTTCAAGTTTCAAGCTGATGCGATTACCCGGATGTCAGGATTACCCGGGTTTACTATATATCTAACTTTTTGCTGTAGTATATTTTGTAAAGATTCACGGAAACGTAGCCAGGAAATAGGCTAGATTCATATCCTTCCGAATCCTGAATTAGTTTCTAAAGCGAGCGTTGCTGAAAGTACTGGGTTAATGTTTCAGCGTTTTTTAAAAAAGGTGTTTCAAAAATATCTCGTATAAGGCGTGTTGTAGATATAATTAAGTATAAGCTTGTTGCAATTTTGTTTTTCGTTTCTTGTTTCAGGTTACAGTGACCTTGTTGTAAATATGCGAAATGGAAGATTCAATTCGTTGCTGTACGAATGCTACCAACGACCGCTGAATTCAAGCTCGACTGCTGCCCGTAAATTCAATAATAATCGATATTATAATTGATAATGGCAAAATATTGCAAAAGTACGGTAATACAGAAACACAGGTATACAGTGATAAAAGCTCTTAAATCAACTACACAAATTTGAAAACAAATCAAAACTGTACTAAAACTGAAGATCAGGATCACCAGAGACTGTTATACCTGAAGTCAATCAAATATGCTCGGCGTTTTAGTAAATCATAATATGCTGCAAATTGTCGTATATTGTGGCAAACCGTTGCAGTTGTAGAGTTCCGTTCACTTATAAACTGTAAACTGCATTACCTTGCAATAAAATTAATTTCTAGAGGCCTAATGTTGTCCTACTGAGTAGACAACTATTAACTCAAAGCTTAGGGATAGACCCGAATTCCGAACCTTCAGTGGAGATATGGTTTCCTCAACTTGGTAGATTCCCACTATTCAGTGAATATCACGGCTCGCTACCCGCGTTTTTATCTGGGGGGGGGCATCTAATTCCTGTATTTTAATTGTTCCACCCACTTTGTTGCTTTATTTACATATTCAGTACACGGAGATATTAAATAGTTTAAAAAATGAATTTTATACCTTTAACTTTAAATTTTAAACTTTATGTGGCATTTTCAGTTCAGATTCGATGCAATATTTAGAAGTTTTACAAAAGTTTATATCAAGTATATATATTTTTGTTTCGTTGCCAGTGGAAAAGGTGCACTACAAATCTGAAACTGACCGAGAGAGTCTGTTATATTGCAACTGACACCATAATATCATTACCGTAAAACGTTCGTTCATTCCGATAGATCTTCTCACACATTTTTAAATCCTAATCGGCTTCATCGAAAATCGATGTATATAATTGCCTAAAACACGCTAAAGAGCGACCGATAAATAAAACAATAACTAAAGTTTTGACTAATTATGAATGTCCCAAAATTGATCTTCATTCCAACGTTTCCAAAATATTCCAAATTCCAAAAATATCATACAACAGGAAAATACTGGTAAACCGAGCGAACAATGAACGGTCGTTATATACTTCGCTATCTGAATTGTAAAATATCACGCATTATGCTATTGAAGTTATAGCCGAAATATTTTCAACCCTACAGTTAGATGTTGATTGATGACCGAATTGAGTTATATCACTATGAATATTTGTAGGTACCAGGGCCCAATGATACTCGACAGCTATGATTGACCATTGCAATAAGCATGGTGGAAATTTTAATTGGTAGCCCTCGATATCAAATAAAACTAAAAAAAACGGCAGAAAATTACGAACTTAGCCAACGACAGTAAACCCATGCATTTTTAGTCTCAACTCAAGCGATCTGACCTTGAAAAAATTATTCCAAGTTGAACAAATTCTTTGCTGTAGTTGTAAGCTTTAGAGGACAACTGAAGGTTGGCAAGCACGGCCACCCAACGCCTTCTCTGTCGTCTCCAGCTCTGGCGTCTGGAGCTTTTTAGGTTTTAGGAATATATCCCTGTTTCACATTTCCTCTCCCATTTGATAATACGGGTGTTATTTAAAATGTTTGCGAAGCTAAAATATCGTTTCAAAGTTAGCGAAACGAAATTTTTAGGCCCAAAATTAAAATATATCGAAATTGTTTATTTTAAAATCGATAGTAAAATCAAGTCTAGATTTTCTTAGCATTAGTCCGGTCTTAAAAATTTTAAAGCTTACCAAATCCATGCTTAATTTTTTCCATTTATTACTCGCTATATACCATAGGCACAAATCCCGGTGGACCCACCCCAACCCTCTGATATTTTGTAGAGCATTCCTCAAAAATTTCACATCCGTTATACTTGCATTTAAAAATAACTACAAAGTCAACCACAATAGCATTGCCCCCCACCAATTTTAAGGACGGATGTCGGTATATACATGATACTGACGTCAATTTTATGCTTTTATGATGTCATCAGTAAACTGCCAACGTCACCTGCTCCTGAATCGTCACTAATTGGCTTTTTCTAGCGTTTTCTAGAGCAATTAAAGTGTACAGGATGCTTATAAACGGCGCAATCTTTTGTTTCTTGTTTTAAGCGATTATTACTACTTTGAGTGTGTTTTGTGTTTAACAGCTGTATAATTTTTGCTTTCTGGTTTGGAAAAGGTTTGGCGTTAAATGTTTGTCTTTAATAAATAAACTGTATCACAGTCATGTTATTAAAATAGATCTGTAGTATATTTTAAATATATATTTTATTACGACAAAATTTTGTTTTTAGTGAACGGAGACTGCGAATATTGTTTAAAATTGTTTGTGATCAATAATTACAGCTGGAAGGTATATGTCCGTGTCACTTTTGAGGGAATAGAACAGCATAGAGCGGGTATTTCACGATGGCAAAACCCCAACTTAGGCTTAGTGTATTATATACTTATGCCAAGACTGCATAGAGAAGATGACCTATGTCAATTTGAGGGGCCGAAGTTTAATGCATGCCATGCCGTTCTCGATATACTAAGCCTAAGCCTTAGTCTTAGCTTAAGGTACCTATATGAGCCATGTACTAAGTATAACTCTAAGTCGGGGGCTGCCGTCCCCTGAACCTCCCGCTCTAAGCTGTTCTTTTTTCTAACGTTTTAACGTCCAGCCCCTAAAGTTGACATGGACCGAGAAGATTAAGATACTCAATTGCCGTTTAATGTTAGCCCGTGTTCGATGACGCGGGCGTTTTCTGCCAGACCCTTAGTTTAGGGGAGGATCGTCATGCACAGATTCTCCAGATTTGGGAAGTAGCTCGGACCGCCACCCAAGATTGGGGAGTGAGAGGGTATGTTTATAGGCAGCTACCTGTTCAACCGACCCCCTCCAAATCTGGACGAAGCTACCCCCTAAAACTGGGGGCTCAGGCCGAAAACACCCGAGTCATCCAACACGGGCTAACATTAGAATGCAGGGAAGTGTCATACTCTTCTCTAATGCACTCTTGCTTATATATAGAGACAGACCTTAGCATGAGCTAAGGATTAGTCTTTAATATGTCCAGCTTTCGCCGTTAAAAGTTCTATTAGTGTCATACTCTTCTCTAATGCACTCTTGCCAATATTCTCTGATGCTCTGTCTATATAGAGACAGACCTTAGCTTGAGCTAAGGATTAGTCTTTAATATGTCCAGCTTTCGCCGTTAAGCAATACGTATGTAACCTGTACTTCGTTCGTTACATATTGCTTTTCTTTAATGGAGTAAACGCACCTTACTTTAGTAGGACAAATACTTTTAAACATAGACATGATTTGAAAATGGAGTAAACGCACCTTACATGCATGATATAAACATAAAATATATTGATAGGAATTATTGCATTTACTAAATATTTCAATTTTTCCTCATAATGTTGCCAGTTTAGCCAATATTCCCTAAAAATTCTGTATCTTTGCTAAAACGTCTGCGGTGGGCAGGGTGGAACTGTGGGGTATGGTGCAGAGAATAGGTGTTCGAATAAGAAAGGACTATCCCTAAGGGTGGAACGCAACAAATCTCCATATCCGGATAGTGGAATTGAGTCATGGAGTTCAGAATACCGCCACCCCACCTCAGCCTTCCGAGAGCTATCTACCCATTAGCTGACGAACCTTCAA